>JAPDSC010151335.1:101451-133211 GCA_026290005.1 Latrodectus geometricus
AAATAAATATTTTTATATATATATATATATATATATATATATATATAACTAATAAATTATTATTTATATCTATAACTGATAAAATATGAAGCCTAATATATTTTAATGTCACAATAATGTAATTTATTTAAATCCTTAACTTACAAACAAAATATGTTAAAAAAGAATATGCAAAGATTGTTTGCCTGGTAAATCAGAATTTTTAATCCTGATAAATCAGAATTTTCAATTTAAAAATAAAGTTAAGTAAGTTAAGTTAAAAAATAAAGTAAATGAATAAAGTTACTTTTAACTTCTAAAAGGCCTAGGGAAAATTATTTTTGCCCAAATTAATATTTTATATATTTATTATTCACAGATAAAATTTACTAAGAATATATTTATCATTTAAGTAAGTCTCGATAGTACTGAAACATAATGCATAAATTTTCGCTATTATTGAGTAAACTTATTTGGAATAAAATTAATCAAATATGTAATTTATGTATTTTTATTATCTTTGATTAAAACAAAAATAGAAATATAAAAGAATAGTTTACATCCATCACTTCTTAAATAAACTATCTTGCTTTAAATATTTATAAAAAGTCTTCTAAAAAAAAAATTTGTATGAAAATTTTATAATCTTCTAGAGTCTTTATTTTAATCAAGTTTAAATGATTTTCATAATTTTGACAATAATTGTTATTTTAAAATTTGAATTTTCGTTATGTTTGTTTAATAGTATTTTAACCATTAAATTTCACATTAAATGAAGTAAATTAATCCACAAAATAGTCACACCTTTATAAAGATATAAAAGTTGTATGAAAGAGCATTTTACAAAACAAGACAAAATATTATTTTATAAAACAATTTTGTACATCGTATCTAAATGCTTTTGATAGCTTTAATTCCAATGAAAGCAAAAGCATTCAAATATGCAGCAACAGATTGTTAAAAAATAGTAACTCCTGATACATTAGATTCTGCACTCAATCTCAAATCCAGATGTTATCTCCAATCTTGATGCTTCTCTAAATTCTACTGGTAACAGTACGCGAAAAAAAACTGAAATTGTTTCAACATTAAGAGGTTTCTCTTCCTTAACTCCCTTCTGTTCAAAAATAAACATAAAAACAATATTTTATTTTTAGAAAAAGCAATGCTAAGGTTAAATCCTATGAAGGAAACGTGTAGGGAATCCAGAGTAAACAAAATCCCTGCAGGAAATTTGAACAAAAAGCTATAAACGGCTCTTACTGATCCTACCATCCATTGAAATTCAAAACTAGGATTCCATGAGATGTAGAACTAGAAACTTAAATGAAACAAATAAATCTCTTGCAAGCTACTTTTGAGGCAAGCCAATAAATAGGAGTGCTTCAAAATAAGAGGTTAGTATATTACATACACATTTAAAACGTAAAAGTGTTACTTTTGTTCCATTACAAAGAAATCATTATATTATTTGTAAGCAATCCATTAAAGATGCTTAAAAAATGCCTAATATTTTTATTTTTATAAGAATTATTCAGTAAATGAAGTATTTTTAATAAAAATTTTGAATTGATGAAGTCACTTTAGGGAAATAAATCAATTATTCACATTTTAGCATTTAAAATAAAATGAAGAAATACCTCTCAGTGATTTACAAACTTAAAAAAATTACAAAGAGTATTTTTCTAAAATGTAATTAATGAAATGCCAGTAAAATTTTCTTTTCATTTTAAATTTAAAATTAATTTTGTGTTCACTTATATTTCATTTAATATAATTTCTAACAGTTCATAATTTCAATTATTTTAAATAATTTATAAGTTCTTATATTCAAGAATTATAATAAATTTGAAACTCATTAATATAGCTTTGAATTCATGAATATTTTAATATTTAATGCATTTCTGTGAACTTTATTTTCATTTTTCTACATTATTTGTTCGTATTTTATGATTTTTCTTAAATTTTGAACATTAAGGAGGATATAAATGAATTTTGAAATATTTATTTCAACGTAAAGAGATAAGTCAATAAAATTTAAAAGAATAGTTCCTTCACCTTTTATATTAATATGATTGAATTTGCTTGGGTTAAATTAATTTTAAGTGCATTTATATTATTGAATAAATGTTATTAGCACTATCTATCATGTTAAGTTTAATAAATATTATAGTAAATGTGAATTTTAATTCAGTTATAAAAAGTTTTATTATAATCAAAAATGATTGAGAAAATGTAATAATTCATTTATTTACTTAACATTTGTTTTGCTTAGATTAAGGAGATGTCTGTTTTACACTTTTAGTTATTCTTCATTTAAATTAATACTTCTTATGAAAACTTTATTTTTTTCAAATTTTCTGTTAATGGTAATTAATTATTAATTTAAATGCTTAGAGGGTAATTTTTCATTTGCGTGAAAGTTCATTAACATTTTGTGTGGGATGCTTTTACTAAAAATAAAATTTAGTTTTTTAAATAAATAGCTAATAATAATTTAAGAAATAATCATTATAATTTAAACTAAATATATATATATATATATATATATATAACATTTATAATACTTTACGTAACCCAAATATTATTGTGTGAAGAAATAAAGTGTTAAATTCATTAGATTTTAAAATAAAAGAGAGTATTACATCACAATGTTATATATATATAGAATAAAAATGATTAACAATTCAAAATTAGATTTCAGTAAACAATTAAGATGAAAATAGAAATAATAATATGATGAATATAGTATTAATTATAAATTAAATGTAAAAATTGCTGCTTTGTGGTTTTAGAAATTCCTTAAATACAATCAAAATGAAGAGAAGCTCTATAATATGTATACAAAATATTTTTATTTTTTTATGTGTGTGATGTAAAACTTTCTATATTTAAACATAAATTTAACATTTATTTATAATTTTAAAGTATTATGCTATTCTATAAAATATATGTATATTTTTTGTTAAAAAATATCTACTTAAATTGATTGCTTTATCCTATATAAAATACATAAATATTTTGAACAGCATTTTTTACTTAATTTCATGAAATCGATTAAATATTTTACGTCTAGACAAGTTTTTTTTTTCATTTATTTATTTAATAAAATAGTTTTAACATGTATTAAATATTCTAGCAGGATCTAAGAGCAGAAGAATTATCAAATCAAAGCAATGATTAGAGACAATAACAACAAAATTATCTTTGGTAAGGAAGTCAACCATAAATAAGAAAAGAAAATCAACATTTTCTTTTATCTGAGATAATTGTAAATTTGTGATATTTAAAGCTGAAATTACACGTAATGTTATACTTTTTGCAATGTTATACATGTTTTATATGTTATACTTTTCATGTTAATTACATATGTCCTCTCTCAAATAAAAATATCTCTTATAATTTATAAGGTTTTTGACATTTTCCCGCAAGTAATCGTACAAATTTGTAAGTAACTCAAAAAAATAATCTTAACATTAGCTTCCAACGATTATTAAATTTTACACATTCTTAAACTTGGACAAAAATTACATAATGTTACATGTATTATCTGCCCTTAAAAAATTTTTCCTAGTTTTTATCATACCTTATAAGCAAACAAGGATTCAGGTACAAAAATAATGAAACTTCAACTGAAATCGAGATTTAAAAAGAGTACCATTGTACAGCATATAATGTCACAAAATCAGTTTTAAACTTCAAATATATATATTTTTAATTAAATTTTAATTTATAACAATTCATTGCTAAAATATTATTACTTTTAAATAACTGATTATAGATATAATTTGCAAATATATTCTTCTTAATATTTCTATCAGACATCTAAATTATATTCTTGTAACTTAAATCTAATTTGAACAAATTTTATACAATGAAAAAATATTTTTGTTATAGCTAAAAATCATATTATTTAGATAAAAGAATAGATTAGAATATTTAAGATGAGAAAATCAATACTTTAAAATAAAACTATTAAAATTCCAAAAATATTAATTTTTTTTTAAAAAAAAGGACTAATAATTCTATGTTTGCAATATTTGGCAATAAATTATTATTTAAAATTCATCTATTTTAAATAAAATATATTAAAATGCTCTTATACATTGAAATACTATAAAAAAAAACTTTTAAAATTGATACTAAGAAAAAATATGTTTTAAAAATTATATTTAAAAAATTAAGAATATTTTAAAAGTTAGTTCATTTTCTTATTAACATTTGTTGTAATAAGAACCAAATAGGAGAGAAATTAATTTCATGCTTTTAATTAGTTCATTCTTCTTAAACAGATAGTTATGTAACATTAAAATGCTAAATAGGAAAGAAACCTTTTAATTAAGCAAAATTACTGCAAGCAAAAATTGAACATTTAATTAGTTTCAAATTAAATAAAAGAGCAATTTACTCACTGTACTCGAATAGAATGTAATAACACTAATATAATTACGTTGTTTACCATCAAAATTTCTATTTCTTTCAAATAATTTGAAATTTCCATAAGGAATTAATTATTTATACGACGTTAAAATTCAAACAAGAATAGTAGCAAAATGGCTTTTATTTTTGTGGTTATTTAGTTAAATAAATTAAATTGTCTGCATTAATAAAATGTTTAATTTTATTTCTTTGGCTTAATGTAATTGTACTAAATATGCATTATAATTTATTCTGTTTAAATAATCCTGTTTTTTTAACAGACACTGTAAACAGATATTACTTTTTATAAATTTGTTCTCAAATATAAAACCCTAAAATAATAATTGGTGGAACTGCCCTCTCATAAATAAGAAGTAAATATTTTGTCTTTAAAACTTGTCATTTTTCTTTTTATTGAAAAAGAAAAATCACTTTCATGAAAGTGATTTAAGAAGGAGGGAGATACTGAAAAGATTTGATTTTCCGGGAGAATTCATGTGGAAATTTCTCTTTTTTCGTGAAAATGTTTCACTGACTTAAAAGTCACAAATCTTCGCATTTGATCTGATGGCAAATCAAAAATGGAGAACAATTTTTTATCTGACAGGTGACGGTTATTTTTATAAATCCCATATTGATATAGAAAATACCCGACATTTTTAAACTACGCAAATTTGTATTCAATTAAATTGTTTCAATAAATCATTCATTGAAGTATTCTTTTTTATTTCAATGAATGATTTATAGAAACAATTTGTATTTTTTTTATTATTATTATTATATCTAAACAATGAATGGTTTATTGAAATTTTAATTCTTTTAAGTAATTTACCACTTATCTATAATGAATTTAAATATAGAAGAGTTAGTAGCACTTTTGAATAAGTTTATTTGATAGGCAAAATTTGTTTCGTATAAAAATGTATATAAAATTCAAAATTATTTTTTGAATAACATAATTTTTTTTTCATTTTAAAGTTAAGATTTTAAAAAACAACTAACTTTGTAAACGTTGTTAATTGCAGAATTAAATTAAATTTTAACAAATAATCTTTTTAAAGTACAAAATTCCTATTCTTAACAGTAGTACTGAAACAAAACTGACTTGCTTAAAGTAAAATATAATTTCACAATTAAATTGATATATGATATTATACACAATAAAAAAATTTTTCCCGTTTTATCAATTAACAAAATAAAAGTGGTTTTGAAACAATGTTTAAGAATTTTTTGTACAATCTTTATTTCTACAACCTTTTTTCCCGATATTGTCACAAACAATTGTTATTTCAAGACTATAATCAAAATGAAACGAAATGTGATTGATCAGAAGATAACCTTAAGCAGTATTTTAAAAATAAAATATTTATGTTTTATTTTTATCTCAGGGTACATGATTATCTTTTTACAACTATATAACATTTTATACGACTATGATTAACTATTCTTAAGAATATCAGTAGAAAATATTTAAACAATAAAACTTTATAGATAAAACCACTAAATAAAAAATTTCTCAATGCATTTTTCTGGGATCAATGTTTGATTAATTTTACCTTAAAAATTAAATGACGACGCACAAGACGAAACACATACTGAAAGATGTTACTAGAAATATAGTAAAAGTAACATTTCAAAAAAACCAAGATATTCATGTTAAATTACTTTCACTTTTGACCTTTCAAATTACTTATTTCTGATTATTTTTTCTCTAAATATAATATTTTTGTATATTTTAACCATGACTGGAAATCATAAGAATCATTTAAATCTTTAACTTTTCGTGTTTCAAATCTCCTTAAATACAAATGAAGTACGGAATAGGTTGTCAAATATTGTAGTTCGGAGATGAATCCGCTCATAAGTTTAACATATCCGCTAAAATATTCAAATTAAAAAACATGTGCCATAAATATATTATTATTAATTAGGAGTCTCTAACATCTGAACTCCTCTTTTACATTTAAGAAAATAGGAAATGTAGTTGTTACAGATTCATTTAAAGAAAGAAAGTCATTTAAAAATCATTCTTTCTTTAAATTAAAAGTAAAAAAAAAAAAAAAGTAAAAAAAAAAAAAGGAAAGGAGGTGTTAAAACATTAAAAATATAAGAAAACCAAAAGTTTTAATTTTTAAAACAAAACAGGAATGTAGATATTACAGATTAATTTAAAGATAGAAAACTATTAAAAATGTGAGAAACCCATAAATTTTAATTATACACAACTGGCCATTAAAACTGCTACACCAAGAAGGCGATATTCTACAGACGTCAAATTTATACGAAAGGAAGAAGGTGCTGTGATATGCAAATGATTAGCTTTTCAGCGCATTCAGACAAACAGGCGCCAGTAGCGACACCTACATTGTGTTTAAATGAGGAAATGGTTCAGCCGGTTCCTCATACACAAATTGCATTTGAACGTTGTTGCCTGGTGAAAAATTGTTGTGATGCCTCGTGTAAGAAGGAGAAATGCGTACCAGCACGTTTCTGACTTTGATAAAGGTCGAATTGTAGCGTACTGGGATTGCGGTTTAACTTATCGCAGTATTGCTGCTCGCGTCGGTCGAGATCCAATGACTGTTAGCAGAATATGGAATCGAGGGGTTCAGGACGGTAATACGGAACGCCATGCGGGATCTCAACGGCCACCTATCACTAGCAGCCGAGAAGACCGGCATATTATCCATATGTCCGTAATGGATCGTGCAACCACGTCACGAGCCGTGAGTCAAGAAACGGAGTCGTATGGAAGACAACAAGTGTCTGCACGAACAGTTCGACGACGTTTGCAGCAGTATGTACACTCAGCTCGGAGATCATGGCTGCGGCTTCCCTTGACGCTGCGTCATAGAAAAGAGCGCCTTCAATGGTGTGATCAACGACAAGCCTGGGCGCATGAATGGCGAGACGTCATTTTTTCGGATGAATCCAGGTTCTGTGTACAGCATCATGATGGTCGCATCCGTGTTTGGCGACATCGTGGTGAACGCACAGCGTGCATTCATCATCGTCATACTGGCCCATCACCTGGCGTGATGGTATGGGGTGCCATTGGATACACGTCTCGGTCACCTCTTGTTCGAATTGACGGTGCTTTGAACAATGCACGTTACATTTCTGGTGTGTTTCGACCCGTGGCTCTACCCTTTATTCGAGCCCTGCGAAACCCTACGTTTCAGCAGGATAATGCCCGACCGCATGTTGCCGGTATTGTACGGACCTTCCTTGATACGGAACATGTTCGGCTGTTGCCCTGGCCAGCACGTTCTCCAGATCTTTCACCAATAGAAAACGTCTGGTCAATGGTTGCCGAGCGACTGGCTCGTCACCAAACGCCAGTCACTACGGTTGATGAACTGTGGCATCGTGTTGAAGCTGCATGGGCATCTGTACCTGTACATGCAAGCCAATGTCTGTTTGACTTAATGCCAGTCGTATAACTGCTGTTATTACTGCCAGAGGTGGTTGTTCTAGGTACTGATTTCTCAGGATCTATCCAGCCAAAGTGTTTGAAAATTTAATCACTTGTTATTTCTAGTATAATAGATTTTTCCAATAAATATCATTTTGTTATCTGCATTACTTCCTGGTGTAGCAATTTTAAAGTCCAGTAGTGTAGATATCTTATGTTTCCGTTATAATAACCAATTCCATCTTCTTGTTACAATTTTTAGGACAAAGTACTGCATGTGTAAAAATTCAATAATAAACAACAAATCAATTTCCAACATTTAAAATGAGTAAAGAATATATCTTTTTCCTTAATTCAATAAAGAAAGTTAGAAACATTCATCTTGCTAAACTTTTATAATTGTTTTAAATGATTGTATCATATTATTCAGACAACATCAATATTTTTTCGCTATCTAGTTCATCTTATAGTTTCTGTCATTTGCAACAATATTGCAAAAATTTATAAGCATTTTTTAAAATTACAAGTCTCGTACTTTTTAATGTGACAGTATAAATCTATACAAATTCGGATAATTATTATTTGAAACAAATTATTTTATTAATTTAGTTATTTTAGTATATTTAGTAATTTTAACAATTATTTCTTTAAATTTAAAATAAATTATTAAATTTTAAATAAATAATAAGCATACTTTACAACAAATACTCATTTACAATTTCAAAAATTAAGTTAAGTAGTATTTAAGTAAAATATATTGTTCTGGAAGAAAATTTATTTCAGTGAGTAAATACATATTTTTACTAAATTTTTATTTGATAAACAAAATAAGTTTAATTCTTTGTCCAGATATCCCAAAACTATACAATTTCGATTTAAATGTAACCTATGTTGATATATACTTAAAGCAATATATCTACAATTAACATTTTAAAGTAAATAATAAGCATACTTTACAACATTACTCATTTACAATTTCAAAACCTAATACAATTTCAATAAAAATAAATATATAGTATCACCTGTTTTAATTTTTTTTTTTTAAATATAAATAAAATTGAGTATTAAATATAAAATTGAGTTAAATTATTTTCATTTTTATTGAGTTCAGGAATTAAATATATTGCTAGAAAATAGAAGAAATTCAATTTTGAAAATATTTTAGAGAATATATCATATAATCTCTCATTTTTCTATGAAAAATACCATCCATTGCTTAAAACATCAATGATCAAAAGTATTAATAAAAGGTTTAAATTTACATTTATGTGTAATACTCAAACTTTATTCATTATATTTTCTTTTAAAAATAAATCTTTTAGTCTCTTTAAATATTCAATTTAAATAGATTTTATTTTCACAAAAAGATTCCTCCAATTATAAAAGAGCTCTATAAAATATAATTCCTTCTATAATATTTTTATTGTGTAATACTTTGATTAGGTAGAAATGAGTAAAAAAAATGTTAAATATTTTATTTTAAACTTATAGTTTATTAATTTATTATAATATTCAAAATATAATGAATAAAAACTATATTATGCTGATTTTTTAAAACATGAAATATCTTCAAGCAAACCTTTAATTAATTGTTTTTATGGCTTAATTAATTTAGAAAAATAACTTCTTTTATTTAAAGTTTAATTTTAACAGTAATTAGATTCTTTTAATTATAAATTTTCAAGTGAAATATTTATGCTAAAATATTTTTAAAAAATTATATTTAATTATATTATTGGATAAAATATGAAGACTACCGAACATTTAGAAATATCTAATATGCGTACAAATACATAAAAATTTAATATTTTTATGTAAATAAAATAAAAATGCAACCTTAAAAATAAAATCAAACATCCCTTAGATGAACAATATTATATAATCGTATTACATACACTTAAAAGTACATTCTTTGATTTAATAATAATTATTCATTTGGACAAATGAATTTTAGAAAAGATACGTGTTAATAGAACTATAAACTGAACAGAGGGCTTAAGTTAAACTTTTAATTCACTTTATGTACATTAAAGAATAAAATGCATCATGAATAATTTAAACTCGATTCAATTTTGCATAACAACAATTGCAAGTAATAAAAAAACATATTTAAACACAAGTAGCAATTTAAAAACTATATTTAATTGCATTTGCAATATAATATGTAATCAATATTTTTACAAGAGTGTTCAAACATAAGCGATTTAAAGCAGAATAGTTTTTATGTAAGTTTTTTTTATCAATAAAATGCATTTCTGATGACAAATAAATGTTGATAAAATTTTATTATTTTATATTTTAAGAAATATTTAAAAATAAAAACAAAATAGCTCCACTTAACAAGAAATAAAACCAATAAATTCATTTTAAAACTGTACTGTTGGTTTTGAAACATCTTTTACTAAAACAAACTTTCTGAAATAATGAAGAAATATTATTTAAATTAAAGCTGATAGATATCCAGAATCATGTTAATTACTTTAGAATTGTAATGCTCTAATTTTCATACGATCATCTAGACTTTACTCATAGAAATAAATACCTAATTAAATTCTTTGTTTGAGAGAAAGCAAATTTACTTTAAGTGATTATTAGTAATTATTTCATTAAATAATTAGAATATTAATAGATAAAAGTCACCATTATCTTTCAGGAAACAAAACTTTCATCTGTAGCAATTATGTAATATAAGATTTTTTAGAAAGCTATCGTTTTGATGAGTACCAGGCGAATCAAGAGTAATTAAAGTTCTTGTATATCTGGGGATTTTCTTAATTAACTTCATTAAATGAAAACTTGGCAATCAAACAAGCCATAAACTTAATGCTCATGCAACAAATACGGCTTATATCAATTATTTATCATTATGTAATTCTCAGTTGTTTTCAAACAAGAACTTGATAATGTCTTTTTCAGAAGAATTAAGGTTAAAACAAGAAGATTATTTAATTATCTTTCAAACAATTTTAAACTGAACTAAATTTTAGCTTTAGATGTAATCTTCTTGTTCTAAAATAATTAATGAAAATTACTTTCTTCAACATACAATAATGTATAATTGAAGAATAAATGTAAAAGTGTTTTTTTCAAAGAGTTATAAATATTATTTCTTAAAGAACCAGTTAATAGTTTTTTCTATCAAATTACTTAGCAAATATAAATTTTAAAGGATTCCTAAATATATATATATAGCGTGAAATTCACAATAAACAATACAAGTTCCAATTATTTAAATACACCTCTGTTAAATTAATTTGCCTCTGTTCACTTTAAAAATAGATAGAAATAAATGCACTTTTTGCTTATGACCTGTATTTGAAAATTATTTCTTAATCTTATAATCTAATAATTCTTAATCTAATAATCCCCTAATAAGTATGTTTATTGTAACTAAAAATATCATCAAAGAATTTGAAAGTTAAAGAAAAGCAAATGGAACCAAGAACTTTGGCTATTCACAAAATTTAATGTTACAGGATTTATTTTTGAAGTTCTTGAAAAAGAATAAATATTAATGTCTAAGATTATAAATTTTAATGTCGCATATTATTATCAATTTTATTCAGACAAATATGGTATTTTTATTTAATGATTGATATTTCCCAAAAAATTAATAAATACCAATGAAAACCATACATTAGATCTCGTGTTTTATATGAAATATTCAAGTTTTGTTTAAAACTATTTCGCATAACATTTTAAAATACTTTTAAAATTTTTAGCTAGAAATTTATGTGTTTAAAACCTAAAATTATGAAAAAACTGTTGATTTGCACTTTTTTAATATTCTTTAATTGATTAAATTTATTTTTAATTTATTTTTAACTTGTTAAATATATATGTAATCAGAATTTACTTTCTAATCACTTTAATTACTTCAACTTTTCATTTAACACGATTTTAAAAGATATATGTATATTTCAGCTGTTAAATTTTACATTTTAAGAGTTATATAAAAAGCAAAACTTTCTCCTCCAAATGCTACTTATAATTATTTAGTTATTATTTTAATTATAAAAGAGAAATCATTTTATATTGAGCAAATGGCATTTTATTTATAATATAAAAGGACATTCCATATACTGCAACTTTTGATTGGAAAATGGTTAATTGCGAGGTATTTTTCCCTTTTCTGTTATCAGTTAAATACAAAGAAAATGCAAAATTTTTCTATTTTTAAATAATTCAACAAAGATATTTTTCTGAATTAAAATAATTAGTAAATTAAAATTATATATATTATTATATAAGAGGGGCGATAGCTCCCATCCATAAATGCGGTAATTACACAAAAACATAGGATCGCATTCCTCTCTGAGAGACAGAAAAGGGGAAAGTAGAAACGCATCAAGAATCTATCACGAATTTACCGTATCCAAATTTCCAAAGAGAAGAAGCCTCTTATTGATCACCGAAGAAAGCCAATCAGAGTAGGCGTTAAAAACGATGCAACATCATCGCTTCAAATACTATCTGGAAAACACTGTCCGAAAATTTTCGTGGATGCTATGGCAGCGTACACATATACATAATTGGCTGATATGGACCTCATTTATAGTGAATTAAAAAGAAAAGGAGATGGAGACGAAGCATGAAGATTGCACAAACAGCGGTTTGCAACTCGATGGGGTCATCCTACCTTTTCCAGTGTTTATAGAAGACTGTGAGAAAGCGGTTCGTTTATTATTTCAAACAGGAATGCAAGGCATTCGCGAAATGCATAAACGCCAGAAATTGAGACAGAGTTTTGACTATATTTGAAGTTGCAGATTCCACATGCACGCCTTTGATATGAGTTTACAAGTTGCTATTTCTCAACCAGCGGTGTGGAGTATTTTACACAAGGAACACATGCATTCCTAGCACGAAGTGCAATCTTTGGAGACATGATTATCCCTGCCTGGCAGACTTTGTGCAGTAGATGCTAGGGATGAAGAATAACAATCCACGATTTCCTGCATTAGTTTTATTTAATGATGGTGCAACACTCAGGGGAGAAGGCATTTTTAATGCGGGCAATCAACACGTTCGGTCTGATTACAATCTCCACTATAAAACTTCTCGTAGACACCAATAGAAATTTTCCTTGAACATCTGGGCAGGTATCTTTGTGATTATCTGGTAGGCCCTTACATCAGGCATTTGACCGGCGCAACATACCGTATCTTCTTACAACCTACTTCCCAGTTTATTGCAAGCTGTTCCACTTCCAATCCAGAGAGGTATGTGGTTTATGCACGAGGGAGCCTTAGCACATGTTTCCATCACGGTCCGTAACTTTTTAAAAGCCACATATCCCGTACGGCGGATTGAACGCAGTGAATCTATGGCTTGGTCGCCTTGCTCACCAGACCTCAACCCACTGCAGTTTTACTTCTGGGGGAACAGGAAATTTTTAGCGTACTAGATGCTTGTTGTCTCAGATGAAGATCTCGTAGCTAGAATCACTGTTGCCATGGGTAAAATTAACACGACTTCTTCGAGAGGGTGCGCCAGTCGTTCCTTCGCCTCCATCAACTTTGCAACGAGACACGCCGTCGGCATTTTAAGCATTTGCTGTGCGGTTTTCACTAAACAATAAATATGATTGTGAAACTTTTGGTATTCTTCATTTGCTTATTCAACACCGTCGTAAGTTCATGTGGGAATTCCTCTTTTTTGCCTCTCAGAATAGAATGAGACCATATTTTCTTATGTCTAATAATTTTAGACGTCCATCGTCATTCCATCTACAACTGCTAATATCATTTTATATTTAATGCATTGTTGAAGTCATTTATAATTTTGAATGATTTTTTACTACATTTTATATTAAAAAGCATAAATTAATAGAAATACATAGATAAATAAAAAATATCGTATCTTACTCACACATGCATTTAATGAAAAGAAAGTTTTATTGGAAAACAGGTTTAGTCAAAATGAGCAATAGTTATTAAATTACAGTTATATTCTTTCGGCAGTTAAATGCTACGAAATCTCAAAAAAAAATAAAAATATATTTTCAAGTTTAATTGTATTAATAAATGAAGGGGGGAAAAGGCGAAAACTGAATCTTTAAAATCTTCTCGGTTAAAATTTTTAATTATGTCTTATTTTTTCAAAATAAACAACAAAAATTAATGTTATTTACACTTTCCTATTTCAAATGTAAAAATTTATCTTCGTATGAAACCAAAACATTTTTTCTAAATCTCAAGTATATTTGTCTTTTAAATATATATTTATAAAGTAAAGAATGTGCACTTCAAATCTCCTTCTAAAAACTATTTTCTAAAAGCAATACTCTCGAGAAACGTTAAAATAAAGTTTTTGCTGATAGAAATATTATGAAATAAAATAAATAGTAGAAAACATTTACCCCTCGAGTGATTTGTAAAATCCATGCCTCGTAAAATTTTTAAGTTGTAAGTTTCGAAGATAATAAAAACTGCAGCAAATTCTTTATAACTGAAAAATTATTAAGAAATGTTCTATTTTTTAATTTATCATATCTGCCAATGTAACTACTTTTAGTTAAGCTAAGCTTGAGCATTGTAACTTTTGATATATTAAGTAACATTAAACTTTTAGAATATTTTTTTATTTATACTTAAATGTAGATAAAAAAATTTTCATAATTTTAAACAATAATAGATTCGTATCCAATTATGAAATTCGAGTACTTGTTATTATGATAAGACATATTAACATATAATGAAATAATTTATAAAATTCAATTAACATTATTTATTTTAAGATTTTAATTTTAGTAATATATATATATATATATATATATATATATATATATAAAGCAAAGCTGCACAAATAAAGAATGCAATACACACAATATAAAATTAAATACAAAAAAACATTATTTAAGTCATAATACAGTTACACATGATTGTCTGTCCAAGAGGAAGAATAACTAACAGATATTCTTTAGCTTGGAAATTGCCCTCTCTGTACTGCAATAGTTGCTTCACATAATCTCTCCGTACTCAGCACCAGATTATTCGGCAATTCTTGATATAAGAGTTCCATTCCTCAATCATCTTCTGTTTCAGTTGTTGGGTGTTCTCAGAAATGTGTAATTGAGTGCTGTAAATCGTCAACCCAAAGTATTTCATACATATTTCATGGGATTTAAATATTCTATGGGGGGGGGAGATAGTTCACTTATTTACAATAGAGATAACCGGTTACAAAACATCTATCAGAAACATGGAACTCAATTCACCTTCAGCGTAATCCCTCTCCGTGTGATAAATCCAGGTCTTCATGACAATAGTTTCATTCCAGTAATAGTAAGAAAGAGACCGGAGAATCTCTTTCAGTGTTGTTTCAGAGATGAAACCATATTCTGACTTTCTTCGAAGTCAACTGGAGTTTAAAATCACTAGTGAAGCTTTGACAACTCTCATCTGTAACAGAGTACAGGACTTAGTTTGTAAGATATTCAGCTTTATGTTGCTTGCACAGCTATAAACGAGGAGGGAAGATAGCCAATTTCAAATAAAAGAAGCCTTCTGGTCTGCAGGCAGTTAGGCCACCATTGTAAGGATGTTTGGACACAGTACATCATGACATTTGTAACCTCGTTGCTGTAAGCAGTTGTTGATCAGTTCCATTTGTTGACTGTTTTCGAGCTCTTTTATCTTGAAGAACAATTGTTTTTAAGGATTTGTTTTTTAAGGATGGCTACAACCAATCTTTCTATCACCTGTACTTTTGGTTTTGAAAGTTTTCAAAGTGGGGGTAAGGACGTTTTTGTTGTTTCCGAACTCCTTAGCTCTATTGATATATACCACTACGCTCCTCCTCTAGCTCTTTTTGATCATTCTTTCACGTGTGAAATATTTAGGTGATTTTTTCTACCATATTTCAAGAAAGAAGATACTTGTACTGACAGCGAATAACTAGTTGGGTCTTCGTTCTTTCTTGTATTGTAGTCTTGAACAGCGGGTACCGAGATCACGCATTTTGACTACCCTGGGACGTTTTGTCCCATACATTTGCATAATTTTGATCTTTTTATTGAATCAGGTGTTTATTGTATTGATCTCAAAATCCTTTTCCTACAATTTCATGTCCAAATTCCACAAATTCATTCATCAACACAAAAATTTATGTTGCCAAAGGTTTGAACACTAGTGTATCTTCCTTGAATTTCAGAATTTGTTGGGAAAGGAGAAAGTAAGATTTTATTCAACCATTAACCTGGATTATTCTATTATTCTGCTTATCAGAGATAAATAAGTTCCTGGATGGTATTTTGCAAGTTTTCTTGCCAAATTATCCTAAAATTTCACGTTAAAACATCAGCATCAACTTCCAATCAATTTTACTAAAATATGTCAAATATGCTTCATGGACAAGAAAACAAAAGATTGGGATACTTAAATAACCAAACATTTTTTTAAATAATGAATGAAAATCCACTATTCTTATTGTTATATTTATTCCATCATTAATTTATTATAATTATGACCTTAGTGAGCAATTATATTATTATTTGTTACTATTAATATGTTGAAAATCAAGACATTGCATTTTTGTAGATATTACATTTTTGGGAGTATGAAGTACTTTGATTATGAAACAAGATCTAGCTAGCTGTAGATCTGGAAGCCAAAAGCTCATACCCGAATCATAAAGCTTTATTAGGAGCATGTGTGTGACGCATAATAATAAAGAAAAGATTTCAATGTTTTTTCTGACATCTCTAGACGCATCTGCCATTATAGTCAAAATATTATCAGAGCCTGGTTTTTTACTTAAAGTTGTGTAATGCAATTTGTATCAGAATAAGTCCATCACTACTGTAATATTACTTAATTGCGTGCAAAAGTGAGATGCAAGAATTGTAAATTGACGCAAATATAGAATTAAAATAAAGAGAATACTTTCTTTTTTTCTGACAGCAATAGGTCATGAAGGATGCATCAAAACGAGGCATGTTTCTAATATGACTTTTCACAGTTGTGTTGGATTATTGATAACACCGAATCCGGTAACATTGTTTCTTACAAATTCAGAAGTATGATTTTAATGAATATGAATTTCTCTATAAAGTATTGCTGAATTAAAATATTTGGTGCTTATGCTTTAAAATGCTTAAAATGTCTATATGCTTTAAAATACTTACAATTAGATTTAAAATTGCTTCTCATATCATATGTTTAGAAGAATGAATGCTTATTTCTTGTCTACAGTAAATACTACTATTCGTTTGTTGGACACCAAATTTTAATCCTCTACATATTCAACCAACATATTTTTACCAATCAAATTTCCTTATAAGCTTTTTCTCTGTGTATCAATATTTTTTTGGTTAAAGAGAGTAAATAGAAGAATAGACCTCAATTCTTACTTTATATCTTCATTATTCGTCCAATTCCATCTATTTATCTTCAAATTACATTTTTTATAAAAATTAAAAATATTATACAATAATAAACAAATTATTAATCTTTAAAGATAAATATACTCTAATCGTTACATATTATTTTATTGTTAGGCAATTTAGGAAAATCTATATTTATGAAATAAAAATGGAATTAAACTTAAGAATTAATTCATGGGAAAATCATGCTATGTAAATTGCATCCATTCATTAAATTTCTTGAAGTTCTGTACAGAAATAAAAAAACTAATAAATAATCTTCCAAGTCAGGAGAAAGAACTTGTACTAAGTTCAATAAATTCGATTGACAGAGTTTTCAAGCTACAATTTAAATGCAGTATTGAAAAACACTTAAACTTTTTTAAAGGAATTTCTTGCAAAGAAAACCTTTTTTCTGATATTCATCTCCATGTCTGATAGATTCTAAATTTCAGAACACAGAAAAAATGTTATTAAAATTACACATTTTTACTCGTATTTGTCATTTCTTGTTGTATAAATAAGAAAATCTCTATGAACAATTATATTAAATAATTTAACTTTAAATGACCTTTCTGAAACAATATATCAACAATTAATTTTTTTAAAAAACAGTTTATGTGAAAGCACTATATATGTAATTGGATATTTATGTTACCAATACAGTAATGACTGTATATTTTATTCACATTGGATGCTATAAATTTTGTGTAAAATATAGATTGAAACCAATTTATCAATATATCCAACAGATTAAAAAACATAAATTCAAAAAAAAAATTAAGTATTTTTTCAAAATCGCTTTCTTTCAGTAATCGACCATCTCGGTATACTGAATTGCTCCACTATACCGAGATGGTCTCAGAAGTTTTGTTTTATACTTTATAGTTGCGGATAGGTTATAATTTTTAATTAAAGAAAATAAAAAGTTAAAATAAATATTTATATAATCTGATAATTAAAATGGTAGCGTAATTTATAAATTAAAGACTTCCTTTAACTCAATACATTATTATTTTCTTCATCAAAATTCGTTACTATGGTAATTCCATATTCATATCTATAATTGAGCAGGAAAAGGACGCGCATTTTTTTTACATTTCTTTGAATACCACTGTGGTTAATTTGATAGAAGCCGAAGATTTAATACAATTTCTTACTGCAATGAGACTATATTAATATTTCATGAATTTTTATTTTCTTTTTTTAATAAAAATTGAATTTTTGCATATAAACCAATGCAACAATCTAATTTTGAAACCAGTTTTATATCATATCACTGACTGATTCTGTTGTAATATTTTTTTTACGTAGTATAAATCAGTATTATATAATAACTCATTTTAAATACATATTATTACTACTTACAATTAATTTATTTCGTCTGTCCAATATAGTAATCAAGTATTCATTCTCTGCCAAGTTTATTCTTCAAGAGATAACATTCGATATTCCTCTTCTGATCTCAATGAAAAATCTTCCCGGGCTCTTGTCATAAGAATGAATCTTGGACAATCATATACAGTTTATCTTGCTTTTCTAGTATAATAGTTTTGTATCAGTTTCGGTAGACTTTCCTACTTATCATAAGAAACAGTCCCTTACTGAAGATAATAACCTTACTGAATTGACAGAGATAATAAAATTAAAATAAAGAAACAAATTTTAATTCAACCATTTTTTCATAATTAATTAAAAAATTTCTACAAATCAAAAAATTATGTAAGATTCTAACATTAATTACTATTAATATATTTAGCTATTAATGTTTGTTGTAGTATTAATAATAATAACAATATATAAAAAATAATTAATAATTTTTTAATTATTAATAATTAATAATTTTTTAATATATGAAAATTATAGTAAAATATTATTAATATATTTTATAAACAAATTATTATGATTCTGTAAAAAAAGGAATCATAATTTTTATAATAAAAAAAAAACTTAAACTTACAAGCACTTCTAGGCATAAAAAATTCCTGATAAATGCTATGTTTAAGTTTACTGAAATATTTTCAAATTTAAGCATGAATGATTTGAATTAAAAAAATTAAGATTCGAATTTTAAAGTTTAAACAGCGCTTTTAGCTTAAAATATTTAAACAGTCAGAAGTATAAAGCAAAACACTTAGACAACTTCACGTGATACAATTAAAAATTAAGTGATTTTATGATGATTAACAAATTTCTTTAATCAAATATAAATGCTTTTTACACTAAGTATTAAGTACTATGCCCAATATTATACAATAAAATAATGCATCTATATTTTTAGTAATTATTTTAAACAATACACATATTGTTGATAATACATTAAAATATAAGTATAGATTAATTTAATATAAGAAACTTCAAAAAATAATGAAATCATTTTCCTTATAATCATTTGTTTTTCCTAAGATGGAAAAGAACTTCATGCTAAAATTTACTTTTTAGAAAACACAGCCATGTTTTTTAATTTAAGTTTTGATGTGTGTGTGATTCTTATATTAAATGATTAAAGAAAATAACTTTAAGATTTAAATTTTAAACAGATTTCAGGACGTGAATATTTATTTAGCTTCTTCATTCCAAAAAAAAATTTATTAAACGAAGATAAAACTAATAAAATTATCACTTTCGATATTAAAAATACTTCACATCCTGTATTCACTTTATTACAGTGTTAGAACATTTTATTAGTATGGAAGTATTAAACTTTAAAATGTTATCTTTTATGTTACAATTCTAAAATTTAATTATATCGTCAACTTGAATCCACTTCTCGAATGAAATATTTTCGTTTAATTTTCTTAAACCAAAAATTTTACTCAAAAAAAAAATATATAAAATGAAAACTTAGTAAACACATCTCACAAAGATTACTCTTCAGACAAAAATAGAAAAAGAAGTTAAATAAATTACTTTAAAGTAAGGAAAACGTAAAAGCAACTAAGTCCTTCGAGTTACTAGAAAATATGCAACAGTTGTATTTGTTTTATGTGAGAAATTTATTTTGTGTGTTTACTCATCCACAAAAACAAATATTAGTTGAAATTTCCAGAATCATTATTTTTATATCGCGTTTCTATACACACACAACAATAATAAAATATTTATGTGCTTTTAGTTTTGTTTTCTATAACGTGTGTTACAAGATTTTAACGTCACTACAATTTAAGGGATTTAAATTATAAATAACATATACTATTTAATTTAAATTAAATTGGTGTGAATGAATGAAACATAAGGGTTAAGTGCAACATTTTTAAGCAATACTTAGGAAAACAAACAATTCTGATCCACTATTTTTCTGACTAATCTCAAACAATCTGTCTTATCATCATCAATCTTTAAAAAAATTTTCTGACAAATATCTAGGGGCGAAATTTGGTATACCTATGACGTAATTCATTAAAATACTAGAACACAAACCGCCAATGTTTTCTTGATCTAAATTGGATTTTTACCTAACTAAATTATAGTTAGTCTAAAATGTTCAAATACCAGCCTTTAATTTATGTAAGATAAATAATGATATATTTAAAAGCATAAAATTATAAATGGAAGTATATAAATTTTTTTTAAAGAAGGAAATTTTTAAAGAAAATATTTACCAATGAAGGTCAGAAATCTAATCAGATGATGATATAAACTGGATGAAATTAATGTTTATTGAAACATTTAATGAAAATTATCAGAAATATGCAGAATATATGCATATTTCTAAACACTGTAAGAATGTAAAAAATACTGAAAAATGTCGATTGACATCACAAATACATTTAATACAGAACAAAGCAGTCAAGAATGGATATGTTAAATTAGAAATGATAAATACTCATAATCAAATTTGAAATGACGTCTTTGATCATATTGCATATTGCATATTGCATCATCATATTGCATATTGCATCATCATATTGCATATTGCATCATCATATTGCCAGCAAAGCTACAAATATAAACTTATATTCTCAATCCGATTTCAAGTCAAGAAATCAAGCTAGCCACTTCATGAGATGAATATATTGATTCTGAAATAAACCATTCATGACAGTGCTCAACTGTAAGTAGCAGACACTATTGATTATCAAGGAAAAAAGATTACAATAAATTTTTCCAGATTTGTTAATTTGGTATACTGCAATGAATGAGCAAACATTTTTCGGCCATTGATCATTATACAACTTTATTTCATCAAAGCATTATCTCTGAAGAAATCTCGTTCTCTATAGTTTATAGGAGTATGCTATGCTTCTGACTCCCTTCAAATGAATGAATTCCTCTATTAATCTGAAAAATTAATTGTTTTTATCAGTAAAAATATATGGCTATCTTCTTTTATAAAAGGTGTGATCTGCAGATGTTCAAAACTGAGTCTGTGGGAGAAGAAGTTACGAATAAGAAAAAAACATCTATGCAAAAGGCAAACAATAATGGGTCTCCATTAAATTAATTGTTTTAATAGGCTACAGAAAGCAATGAAAAAAGCTGCTTAATAAATACCCTTGTGGGATTCATTATTATACAAATTTAAACTGTTTCTTACTGAAAAAATATCGTTAAACTGTTGCCATAATATTATGAAAAAAGCTTTCAAATTTTCTGTGATTTGTATTGAAGATTATACATTTTGAAGTAGCTTCATTGCACTCTTGGCCATTGAATCGAAAACATGTATATAAATATGGGAAAGGCAACTCCTTGCTAAAAAAAATAATGTCTTACTCACTTGCAAGCGACATTATATAAGCTAATTTATTTGCATGTATTCATGCTTTACAGTATACAAATATCTCTACAAATGCATGTATGTTTATTTACTTACTCTGTTTGGTTTTAGTGGGTCCACATTGAACTATGGAATATGTATCTCAAAACTTAATTTTGAATATATGAACATATTTAAAAAAATTAAACAAGAAAGTCAGAAAATATGAAAATAAACGTGTAAAAAATTAAAATTACATAAATTTAAATATTTTCTTAAAAAGTGAAAGATAATTTCACAATGCCTTATTTAAATTCGATAAGTTCTGTATTTTTGCATAAAATGAAAAAAAAATTATTGTATTGAATTTAATATATTTAAATCACTATGTTCATTCAAATACATAATTGCACTATATTAAATTGGCATATACAACATAATATTTACTTATTTATGATATAAAGTAATCGTATTTGCTATTTTCAAGAAAATTTGATCCATTTAGATATAAAATTCTACAAGATAATTTATCATTATTATAGTTTTTTTTTGCATTAAAAGCTAAACAAGCACTATCACATTGAACTAGATATAATATGAATAAAAGGTCATATTTGAAGATAAAGTATAAAAAGAAATGACTTCTATATTCATTTTTCATACGAGATAGAAGTTTATTACGTACCATAAAATAAATTACTTTGGTTTCGTATTCTGTTCTCAACAGGCCACCGAAAGGTGAAAAAAGTTCAAAGGAGAAACGACTTTAGATAAAAAGTCCTTCCTGGTTGAATTGGGTGAAATAAACATTTCTTGTGATCTTGCTTCAGATGGAAAAATGTAAGAGACATATTCAGGTCCTTAAAATGTTTACTCCATGTAGTTCTTTAAAAGAAACGGAATAAAATTTGACATTTTCCCCCTTATAAAAGAACATAGTGTAAAAGATTTTATTTGTTCTAAAACACATTTTTCTAACATTTAAATATGACAGGAATTCACAAATCCGAAACTTGAACTTTTCCAGTCTAAATATTCTATTAAATTAAATTGTGACAAGTTTCAAGTTGAATGAGTTGCTTTCATGAGATATACATTTTTATAATATGTTCATCAGTATATTTTTGTTCTAAAATCAATTATTAATCATACAACTGTATTGTGATAGCTGAAAAATTAATAAATGTTTTTGCTATATTTATATTAGCTTTGTTCAATTTACTCTTATATATTCCAGCTTTTTTTTTTCCTTTCAAATCGTTATTATTTAAAAGCATAGATTAGTTGCAGGCTTCATAATAATGCAATACATGTTATATAAGTTCTGAGATGTCATTAATTTACTTCTCCTATCTATTGCGGATTTATGGAAAGTAAGATATACAATAATAAATAAAATAGAACTTGTGAAATTTTTCCAGTTTACTTGAAATAGAATATGATTTGTGCATTAAAATGTATAATCTTTGATTAATTTTATGCAATAATTCCAATTGAAATCTTAAGGAAGCATTTTTTCTTAAATAAAATTAACCGCCAGCTAAAAACTGAAACTAAAACTAACGACTGTAATTACAAATTTTATAAAAAGAAAATTAAAAGTTCCAAATAAAAAATTAAAATTATCCTTAGGAACATAAAAAATGAGATATTTTTGCAAACTATTTCAGAGTCTACATGAAAATTTTTTTATTTTAATATCTTTAACTTTATATCAAGAAATAGTAAATTATTTAAATAGGAGTTTAATATAGATTGGTATGCAAAATATAGCAATATAAATCAAAATAGAATGCAACATATGATGCAATTTTTTTACTGCATTATTGTATTCTTTTTTTGCTTCATCTAATAAGAGGTGTGCCCACTTTATACGATTAAAATAGCATAATAATGAATTTTCATGCTGTTAATGAGGCTATTTATCAATGACTATAACAGTAATTCCTAATCTTACAAAAACAATTGATTTTTACAAGATGTGGGAATGGGAATATGTTGTCTTTCTAGGATATTACTCAAGTGCTCTAAGATAATAAAGTCTAAAGCCCTCACTCTCCCACCATAAGGCTACATCAGTTTTCAGATAATCGCTACAAGTATAACTCTGTATCATTGGACACTTTGTCTATAAAAACGAAATTACTTTCCTACAACTCATTACAAAAGTTACAAATAGATTTCAACAATCTCATGCCTGTTGTGTTTTATTATCAATAGACTTGTATTGACTATCGATAGATTGTCAATAAATTTGTTGAGAAGATGACACATAAATGATCATAGAAGATAATATAGCCTTCTAACACATACTTCTTCGCTCTACAAAAATACCAGTGACAAAAAATTATCGATTTCTCTGATACTTATAGAATATATCTTCTCAAAAGAAAAATCATTGGAAATCACTTTATGGGCTGAATCTCGCCCTATCAATGAAAACTACACACCACCAATCTTTATCAGACCAAGAATGGGGCTTACGACTCCAAAAAAATAATTCCTCTTTCATAAGTTAGGGTGTAGGAAATACAACATTGGTCTTTGTCCAAAAATATTCTTCTTACCCAACCATATACACATGATTTTTCAAGACGCAGCTATAATATCTTGAGACCGCAATCTAATTTCTGTGATAGTTAATACAGTTTTAGGACAGTTAAGTGAAAATAATCATTATTTTCTCAAATATACAACGATGTATCATTTTTTATTGAACTTTCTATAAAATGACATCAAAAAAGTGATAAAATAAACGTCGAAATTAACAATCAATACGGTATCGATTACTTTTTAATAGGCTTTTAAAATAGCTAGGGGAAATTTTACGACATAGTTATTCTGTCAGAATACTTAGATAGTATTGTAAAAAAGGAAATATTTCATAAATTTAAAGAAAATGTTAAGCTCATTGCTACGTACAAAAATTTTCTGATTTATATTCAGAATAAAAAGAGTTTTCTTTAGTATCTTGCTAGAGGGGACTAAAGAATCCCTTAAAATTATTTTTAGAAAGAATTCCTAGAAAATTGTTTTACTTACAGAAAATATAAGAGTTGTAAATTATAAAACAAACGATTTCTTCTATAATAATAAAACTTTGAAAACTTTAAAACTTTAAAAAAAATTTAATATTTAACATTTTTTGTTTTATTTTGTAATGGCAATTCCGTAAAATGCGATTTCTATTACAAAAAAAGACCAATTTTAGAAAAAAAAGCCCATTTTTGTAACCTGTAGCCTGTTTGAATATTTTGACTCAAATAATAACTGCCTGTAATTTAAAAATCATTTTTCAAAAACTGAGAAAATATACCATTATCTCCTATTTCCTAAAAAATTGCAAGGTTACAAATTTTTTTTAAAACTTTATTTAATTTTAAAACGTTTCACTTACAAGTAAACTTCTAAGAATGATTGGTTTATATTTTTGAAACGTTAAAAAAACTATTAAAATCTGTAATTTTTATTATATTTAATGAATATTTATTTGAATAATAAAGTAAAATATTAATTATAAATATACTATGAAAGTACAAGACAGTGAAATATATAACATATAAAAATAACTAATACTTTAAAATAACACTACTGTTTTGTACTTATATAATTTGGAAATTATCATAAAAAATGTAATTAAAACGGCACTTTAAAACGTCAAAAACTTTTTGGATCTTTTTAAATATTATTTCTAATATTTCTCAATTTAATACTTTATTTTGCTTTTTAATATAAAAAAATTTATATTAGATTCAATTCAATAATGTCTCTTTAGCCACCATTATTTTTTTTATTTTTAAGGAAGAATTTAATTTCTATATTTATGAATTATAAGTGCAATTGTCTTACTTTTCCCAGTAAATTATTATTTGAGAATACCTCATTATAAATATGAATTGCGTATGAAACAGAGGCAATCAACTTTTAAAATTAATGTTTTCACAAAAAATTTTTTCGGAAAAAAAGAAAGTTTAATTTTGCCTCGAGACATATTTAAGCATAAGTATTTCAATGAAATTCGATGTTCATTTTATTGACATTATCAAATTTTAAGAATCCCTTATTTTCTTATTATATTTACACAGTTTGGTCTAAGAATTTTTTATTAAGAGGAATTTAAAACTTCGATTAAAACCACCCAAAAGTTTTAAGATTAGAAACTGTGGGGAAATCGTTACCTTAATTTTATCTGTTTCAAGTTAAAAACTTTTTAAAAGTAAAATTTGAGTACATGATGAAAATCTATAACACAAATAAAAGGTTCTTCTGCAATTTAATTTTTAAATTTCCTAAATTAAAGCAAATTTTGTTCTTTCATATATATGTTTATTTTAATCTTATACGAACAAACTTATTGTATTGTTAAAGCTAAATAGTACGGAAATTTTTAACCTATTTTAATATAATTTATTCTTAAGCTCAACATCAAACATTATCCATGGTAAAGTCTCTAAAGATTTATTTCGCATAGTCAGATTTCCTTCAAACACATCAGTCAAAGAGAAAACAAAAATCATTCATGACATTCTTAATTATTATATAAATAACTTAAATCTTTTATTTTACTTAGCTAGTAAATTAAATACACTTAGAAATTTTTGTGATTGCAGATAAAAATTAAAATGATTTTATTGAAAATGATGCATAAATTTGAATAAATAAAATCATTTATTATGAATAATAAAGTAATAAGAAGATCGTGTTAAATTTTATCTTTAATGTTTATTTCAGGAACAAATCAATTCAAACTGTAAAAAATTAAATATTCATTTTAAAATAAATAAATTACTGCAAATTTTCATTAACACACTATTATTTTTTTAATTCATTTCTAATTCGATACCCATCAATAAAATTACTGTACAAAAACAAAAATTATATTTTACAAATTGCAAGCTTTTAAATTCTGCTATCTCTAAATGTCGTTTTTCATTTAGAATATTTAAAATACACATTGATCCATATAAATTTATCAAGAAATTTTTCCTTACGATAAAAATGTTTTCCTTAAAAATTATTAAAAATTGCTTATGATATTATCCTATCTTATAAAAATTAAATTACTAATATCGTCTTCCATAATTTCATCAAATAACTATTATTATAATAAAATTTAAAAAAATTGCGTTTAA
The DNA here is from genome assembly GCA_026290005.1 of Latrodectus geometricus. Taxonomy (NCBI): domain Eukaryota; kingdom Metazoa; phylum Arthropoda; class Arachnida; order Araneae; family Theridiidae; genus Latrodectus; species Latrodectus geometricus. The sequence continues at coordinate 128,460 of JAPDSC010151335.1, forward strand.
TTTTAATAATTAAATTTTCACATTTAATTCAAATTTATCATAGTCAAATAATGAACTTGTGCAGGAGAACTTTATATAGGGCCCAATAAGATCTTAGGTTATGATCTTCCGATAGTATAAAAAATAAAAACTTCGAAATATAAAAAAGAATGCAACATGTATTAAATTACATATTAATGAAAAATAACATAATAATAATTCATTGAACAGTAAATTTAAAATTTCTGTTCAATGAAATAATGTAATAAGTAATTTAAAATTTCGTGATGCAGAATGTAATATTGTTGCAGAATATTTGCTTAAATATTTAATATAATTATTGAGAACTAGAAAGTTAAATTCTATGTCTTAACTATTCAACCTTATTCTTAGGCAGATGTTTATATTAATCCTCTTCACTGAGCTCGACCGCGTGAATAAATAGCTTATTTTAGGCTAGGAATGTGCTAAAGATAACTAAGAATAGTCTCGTTTTATTTCTTTAACAGAATCAAACCCAGGTCTCCATAGAAATGTGATTTTTAGTGCAAAAATTTCGAACTATTCATCTGCCAATACTAATTGACATTGAAGTTTCAAGTTATCTTGATGATATTCTATGCATTTTAGAAACTTATCTGTTTAAGTTTTATGATACTGCAGAAGCTCATGATGAATTTATCTGCAAAGTAGATATGGTAATAAAGAATTTCTTGATGAACTTATTCATAAGAAGTATTATGTGTCGAGAAATATTACGTACAATGGTTCATTCGCAACGACAATGGTGAGTGTTGTTTAACATACAGAAATCATATATTTGTTACAATGAAGAAAGATGTTCACATGGCATTAAATACATGATTTTTGAAAACAGGAAACTAGAAGTTAATGCGTTTGACATAAGCCGTAATTTGAAGACTTTACTCATCTTCAATAATTCTTTTATAAAGCAAGTAAAAACAATATTCAATCTGAAATCAAATTAATAAAGAAGTTTTTCATTAAAAACTGCCTTATTAATTTTCACGCAGATTCCAAATAGGAACTTAAGTAACTTATGAAATGCTAAAGTATAAAACCCTTCTCGTAAAAGAAAGGAATGAAATATATAGATCCAGTATATAAATAACTAATCGTATTTAAATTTTGTCAATACAATAAATTATATAGCGACTAGTAAAAACGTGCCAAAACTTAAGTTATTAAAAATGTTAAAAATACTGTGAACATATACTAAACATTTAATGTTTTGTATGTGTGTTTATTTTCATAGAAATATTACTTCTATTTATATATTATAATTATACTTAATATAATTTATTTATCATAGAAATATTACTTCTTTGTTGAGTTTAGTTAGATTGCCTGAGATATAAATGTTCGCAAGAGATATTTATAATAAATAATCAAAAATCATTGATCAATTTATCATAATCAATAATTAAAATTCATACCTGCAATATTATTATTTGTGTTAAAACAATACCTACTTTTTTGGAAGACAAAATTTTATTTTATGTTGTATATCTACAATAAATGGTAAAATTTTGAAATATTCTCTGACTAAACACAATAATATTGTGTTGTACACTGATATACAGTGTACTGTGTTGTCTAGTATTGTACACTAAAACAATTCTCCTTAAAAAATTTAATGATGTTAATAAAATAATATATATAAACAAATGACTTAACTAATTTGGAATTGTGCTTACCCATTACTTAAGAGATTTATATGTTTCCATTTTGAATCTCATACTGTTTTTAACTGAATTTATTTTTATATTTCATTTTCTTCAAATGTTTACAAGATTTAATCTCCTAGTAAATAATTTATTTTCAAAAGAATGAATAGCAGTTATTAACTTAAATTATAAAAACATGATTAAAAGTTGCATGTATAACTGGTTTCTTGAAAAATGTATATTCTAATTGTCTAGATTTAAAATGCCGAATTTTTTCTATGTGGTACCTGCATTGGTTTTGGTAAAAATTTGAAAACCATGAACAAAAGTATTTTAAAATACTGTTTGAACAAAAAATTTAATGTTCATAATCTTAATTTGTATTGTAGCTTATTTAGATTACAACTTGCTTTACAGTAGTATTGCTATTTTTGTTGGTCGAGATCTCATGACTGTCAACAAAATATAAAATTATAATTACAAGTAATCATTCAACTAATGATACCTGATTTTCCACATAATATTAATTAGAATGTCATACAAATATTCATCAGATTACAAGATAAAAGTGTAAAAAAAATACATATTATACATATGATAATATCGAAAAGTTACGAAGCGTACATAAAAAGAAGTATCGTTTTCAACATAACAAGTTTAAATAATTTGATGTTTTCAGAAGCATGAACTATTAGCATGGTTTCCATAATTATTAATGAAATTCAAGATTTTTTGCATTAAATTTTATTTGAACTGATAATTTTAATTATTATATAATAATTTATAATTATTTAAAAATTAAATGAGCAATTGTTTGAAAAGAAAATTTAAAACTAATACAAATTTCCTTTTTTTGTGGACACATATTTCAAAATTTTGTATAATTCTCAATAAAATTTAGATGTAAAAGTACTATATAAGTATATCTCTTCTAAAAATAATTTTTACTCTTTTTTGCCTAATTCTTATATTTAAAACACATAAATAAGTCTAGATATAAAAATTCAACTTGAAACAAAATAAAAAATGTATAGATTAAGATACGTAATGTAATTTGAAACATAAGAATTAGAAATTTAAAAATAAAAATATATACCAAAAAATTACAGTAATTTTTATTGAGATCAGTTTTGAAGAATACAAACCAAGTAAATCCCAGTTTTTCATTAAATATTTTAATAATTACAAACACTTAAAAATTTTATGTATTTTAGTTTCAATGTCCTCTAGTTGCAACTGCTTTAATTAACATAGATAATTTGTGTTTTTTTCTTCAAATTTAAAATTTACTTTCTTAAATTTCTCTCTCGTAAGCTTTTATGTCAAATCGCATTGTAAAATTTATTTATTTTACCATACGTTATATTATTTATATCCATGAAATATTAAGAGTATTTTAATTACATGTTATCATTTAACTTTAATAAAAGTGCTCATAAGAATTTTTTAAATTATTTTTTCTATTCATTTACTTATAATTAATTATTCAAATTTTTTTCTCATTTATATACTTTCAAGAATATGTATGAATGCTGCGACCATGAGAATTTTTCGGAACATGCTATTGAGTACTGCTGCCATCTGTTGTTGATAAACATTAATAGAGAATTTTTTTAACATATGATTATTTTTTAATTCTAGTCATTAAAAGCTATGACATACATTCAAAACATTTATAATTTTATTTATTTTTTCTTTTAAATTTGGCTTTTATGAAATTAATTGCCAGAAAAACAGAAATATTTTACTCATCATTTCTTCATTTTACTCAAAATATATTCTGCATATCAATGATTTATTAAAATGAACTTTCTTATTTCATTCTAAGTTAATAATGTTTTATATGCATTATAATTATTTTAATTAGATTAATAAATGTTAATTTTAATTTTTTCCCTTGGTATATTCTATTTTGATTCCTCAAAAAAATGACAAAAATTTGGCAATAAACTCGAAAAATTGAAATGCAGTTCATCAATTTATTTCTTGGTAACTTTGCATTGTACCATGTTTATTTTTTTAAATTATTTGAAAAAGAAAAAACAGTATATATGTACTTGTAGATATATAATATTTTTATTTAAAGTTAAATTTCACTGTAATGTGTCTTTTATTAATAATTAATTCTACTACTTTTATGGTTTAAGTCATGATTAATAACTCCTAATTTCAACAAATAATTATGCTTATTAGACCAAAATGCTTATTCATTTTTTGTAATTAACTGGATTTCAGTTTTCATTGCAATTCAACAATAAATTTAAAAGAATATTTGAAAAATTAATGCTACTATTTATTGAAGCTTGATCCTTATACAAAGTTACTATATATTTCCTCAAGCTTCCTTTACTTTATTCGTATTCCTAAGACCATCGTAATCACTTAAAAATACTTTTTTCAGCTTATGTTTAAAAGCTATTAACGATTATCATACAATATAGTTTGATGCTGTTTGAACTAAAAATAATGTTATCATAGAACTCAGTGTCTTACCCTAGACCATAAACTGTGGCCCACCTGATGGTCTATAAAACTCCAAAGAAGTCAGCTAAAAAAAAACTTAGTGAAGAGTTTGAAAATCTTTTCCTTGTAGATTTAATAATAATACAAATGTTTTCTAACCACAATTCTTTTCGTATGTCATTAATTTTTTAATTAACATCATAGACTAAATTTAAATTATTCAACTAATTATTTTTTATCTGATTGAAATAAAACATCGAATAAAATTTATCGATATTGAAAACTTAGAGTGATTTTAAATCAAAATCCTCAGATGCAAGTTAACCATTTTTTCATGAACTTCAGAAATAAAATGAATGCATGCTGATAACGAAGTTACTGATTTAACTAACCCCATAGTGAAGACTCTTAGTATGGGTTTCCCTTAAGACTATACTATCGGTACAATATCATGGATATAATACCATTTATACAATACCATATACACAAGTCCATCTAATTCAAATCCTAAAAAACCGTCTCTTATTAGTTAGACCAAATTTTTGCTTGAAGCCAAGTTTATTACATTCAAACCAATCGATATAAATAATAAAATGTAAAATATAAAAGTAAATTTTATATC
>JAPDSC010151342.1:0-24855 GCA_026290005.1 Latrodectus geometricus
ATATATATATATATATTATATACAAGATTCTTAATTTTTACAAATTAAGAAAGTGATAGTACCCTTCCAGACAAGAAATAAATAATTACTATAGAACATAGCATTTCACTCTAAAGAAAGAAAAAGAAATAGATGGAATACTCTCTCTCGCTCTCCTCCACCTCCAGCATGTGTGCGATTCTAGAGGTGATGGATTTGATTCCCTTCGGGTATTCTAGATATTCAGTGATCTTTGTGATTATCAATGTCTTGCTGTATTGTCCAAGGTTAACTACACAAGTAGTTTCAGCGTAATTAATCAGTATATAAGGGACAAACAATTTCTGCATGATCAAGAATCAGTATTTGCGACATTAAGAAGTATTGAGTTCTTCTTGTAAAGTTTTTTTCTTACAAAAATGATGAGCTACAAATGTTCAAGACTCTCAGAAAAATTAGTTGATCTGATGATTGATGAAACACTGAGGATTATGGAGAAAATAATTTTAAAATTTAAAATAACAGTTTTTTTTTAAATAAGCAATATAGTAGAGGGAGGAAGAGAACTAAATTGACGTCAATTAACATAATGGCCATAATAGTGCAGGAAGGGTAATGCATTGGTGTGCAATTGTTTTGCACACCGGAATTGCTAAAAAATTGGACATGCCTCTGAGCATGATTCATAAAATTCTACGACTCAGTATCAATGGAAAATTACTCATGTAAAGAGTTTGCTTTTTGCTGGTATATCAGCAAGAGAAATTTTGGCTTTATGATTTCATGGTAACTTTGAAGAGAACAGTGAATGAATGTCTTTGAAACATTTTGCAGATAGAAGAAGCTCGTTTTCATCTAAAAGGATATGTCAATATACAAAGTTCCGAAATATGGGATCGATTAATTTACCAGTTCTATTTCATTCTGCAAAGCTCATCGTTTGTTTTACAGCAACATTTATAGTAGGGCCATTATTTTTAGGATACGAATGCTTTTCGTCCTGTCACTTAAATTATCCCTGGTAAGAGCTGTGAGTGTTTTTTGACCAATCATGTCATTCCAGATCTTCAATATCGTGTATGGAATCACTTTTATATATGGTAGCGCTCCTGCGTAAATTGCGAGTCCAGTAAAGCACCTACTAAATCAACAATGCTTGAATTATAAGCAATCATTTATCTAATCTGATTATCCTGATCATCAGATCAATGTGACCTCTAGGTTTGGGGACATCTGAAATGTGTTCAGTTCATTGATTTGATTGCAAACTTACTTTAATTAAAGGCACTCATTGCCCTTCACATTCTAATCGTGACTCCAGAGACACAAAAACCAATTGTAGAATATGCTGCTTCTCAATTTCAATTTATTGAATTGATTGTCAATTTAAGTATACTGAAGCATCTTGTATTCAGTACTAAAGCATACTTAATACAAGACTGCGAGTCTCACTAAATTCTAAAACCACGATTTGATTTATGCTTTTTATGTGGTCTTTTACTTTTAAGCAATTTTAAGACGATTAAATTGATGTTTTCTGGGTATTTTGGCCTCAAAAAATTCAAATGCTATGTCCTTGATGCTTTTTAGGAAATATTTTCCCTCAAGATTATTAAAAACAGATTTTTTTCATCCAATTAGACTGTGTTGAATGGGTTTACTTTAACAACAGTACCACACCAGTACAGTACTAAGTACTGAGGAGAACATTTGTCATAATGTGTAACTTAAATTGAGACGTTGCTTTAATGTTCATATTAAATTTGTATTCAAAAACCTTTTAAATTATGATTCTTATAACACCATTTGTTTCTGAAATTTGGAACAATTTTTCCTGTTTTCCCAAATTCTTCCTTTTTTCATAATATTGGATTCTAATCAGTACTTTTTCTTTTAGCCTCTTGAAATTTAAATAAAATCAACTTGCGAATTGGCATTAAAGAGAAGGGTTTAATTACTTGATTAATAATATCCAAGATAAACTATATTCTATATAAAAATAAAATTGTGGAAAAATATTAACTTAAATGTAACTAAAAGAATTTATGCACATAAATCAAACAAATTAAAATATGAAAATCACTAAATGAATTATCATTTTCACAAAAATAAATTCCTCCTCTTCTAACTCAATCAAAAAATTCATTTATATTTAACATTTTTACTAAAATTTCTCAAAATATAATTAAAATATAAACTCAAACTGCATAATATTTCCGTCACTCGATGTAAATATATAATCATTTACTTAAATGATTACATGCCTAAGCACCACTGAGCAATAGTTAGATTTGGATGAATCCTTCGAGTATTTTTATTTGTTAAAATTAAATGTGTTAAAAAAAGGAATTTTAATTAAAAGATTGTGTTTAAATTAATACATTCTCCTACTTCAACATAATCGAAATTCTTATCACGATAAAATTCTCAAAAGAATAAATTTTTTTCACATTAATTTATGTTCATCTTGCAACTGAAGGAGTACTTGTTCAGACCCTGGTGCAAATTAATTACTTTTTCTTCTTTCACAGTCTGAAATTCATCGGCCAAGATTAAATTGTTTTATTTCCAACCTCAAGTCCTTTGAATGGTTCACTGATTTCATAAACTTAGTGATCGGAAAAAAAAATTAATTAAATACCACTCTCATCATTTTTCGATAGCTTACAAAATGCGGTTTTTCGCTCATCAGCAAAGCAGATTTTGCTTTTGTTTCGCTAAAAGACCGCGCACTCATTTAAGTTACATTGTTATTATGGGAAGTTGGTGTTACAATGTTCCACACCACTGGTCTTTAGTTGTTATTTTTAAGCTTCGGCAAGGAAGAAAAATAGATTTATCGTTTCAAGGTCAAAAACTTTAAACTATTTTATTAACTTCTGGAAAATGCAAAACTGAATTTAATAAATTGACTTTTCAAAGTTTTATTTTTAAAAATATTGAAGCTATGTCTTATTAAGTAAAGATTTAAAAATTTCTTTTTTGCTCAAAGCTTTGATATTAATTAATTAGCAATAAATTGCCAAGGTTTTATAAAATAAATACTAAATTTTAATTCTTTTGCTACTATTTTATTTCTTTTGTTTTTAACATAATATACATTAAAACTTTTAGTTCCAATAAACAAGTTTTCTTATTTAGAACTTGTCGACTTAGGCTGAAAGCTGATTGGTTATTGATCGTCAATTAAATATTTCGTGGATTTTTTAATTTTAATTTTGATTCTGAATGCTTATAATAATTTGGAATCCTCTTTAAAGTGTAATTCATTTTTGCATCCACTTTAAACTGTAAAAATTTTGATTAGTTTTTTTTAATATAATAGGTTCTATATTTATTTTAATATATAATTTCTTCTATATATATTTTTCACATAATAAACTAAGGTGTCATTGTAATTTTACTTGAATTTGACCTGCACAAATATTGTTGCACCAGCATGCTTCCCTGTACCTAACCCAGAGTTAGGCTTTACTAGTTAAATAGAAGCAGCCGGAATCGAGACTTTATAATTTAGAAGCAGGCCTCGAAGCAGAAGAGCCCTAATATTTTTCCTGAAAAAAATGTTACCTTCTAAAAATCATATAAATGTTTCTTTTTCTACCATTTGTTATTTTATGTTTTACGTAGTATATTTTATTTACAGATGACTATACTATATCCTAAAACTTAATTAAATAATTGGATTGAAATATTAAATTATCTAAAACAATCTGGACGTAATTAAAAAATATATTGATCATGTTGTTTTATAATTGATATTGGGATCTAACTTGAGAGTTTGACCAACATTTTTGTCGTGTTGCTACCCGACAAAAATTTTGGTCTATCTTATAAAGCAGGAAATCACTAAGTTTATGATTTATTAGGAAACAGTTAATAAGCTATGATTTAATAGAAAGAAAAATGTTTATGAGGAAAGTCTGAAAAGGAAACAGTAGTTCAACAAGAAAATATTTTCGTTCAACACTTTAAAAGATAATAATTTTTAAATAAAGGTTTAAAATCCTAAATTTTATATATGCTGTTAATGTTATAAATGATTTTAATTGAACTTTCACACATTAATTGAATTCACTCTAAAACAAAACTAAAATAAATGATAACAAAATATAAAAACATATAACCCAACACTAAAAAAAGATGGATATTTTAAAGTATATTAAATGAGGTATCAACGGCAGAATTCTTTTTCTGGATGACTAAAACAAGGAGCTTGAAATTAAATTGGACAAAAAGAAAATATAAGTTCTAATGTTGCCATAATTTTATTTTGATAAATCGAATTCAATGAACTGTAGTTATTATGGTGCAAATTCTAGTTACAAAAGTAGTTACAAATTCTAGTTACAAAAGTAGATCGCAATTTTATATATTTGTAATTGCCGCCCAACCTGTTTATTGGTTAGCGTAAACTACGGATTGGGGGGACCTGGGTTCGAATCCCGGCTTGGGCATGGATGTACTTTATCTTTCTCTCTTTACGCTTCTTGTCCTTACTTCAGATGATGGATGAATGTGGCCCGCCCTATGAACGGGTTTGTGGTGGTGTGGGGTAGGCGATGCTACTCGTACCTCCTTGACTTGGTTCACAGGTGCTCACCGGGTAATGATAAAATGAGTAGCAGTTTCCGGCCTTGTTGCGGCAAATGGGCTAATGTACTTACTTGCTCAAGGCTGCCCGTTATTGGAAATAAAAAAATAGTTATTAAGGTTTCTATTGATGTTCTCGAAAATCACAATTGCTACAACATTTGTTGGAAAATGTCATTTGTTAATGATTCGAACATTTCTTGCATTCCTTAACTATTTCAAGACCTAGGGAAAGAGAGACACAATAAATCTCTACTTAACAAAATGCATAGAAAAATATCGCAACATATTATATTTGGTTATCGTAAGGTCTAACAAGGCACATAGTTTGACTTAGCATGTTCAGTGTAGCATCGGGGAGAAGCAGTGTTCTGATATATATGTTTTTAAGCCAATGTAGTGGAGTTCCATATTACTGCAAAATGGAAATCGAGCTTGATTTTTCTTTCTACGCTGAAAAAACTCTCTGATGATATACAATGGTAATTGCAAAAACTAATCAAGTTTTTCATAAAAACAAAAGAAAAAAAAAACAAATATAAAATTATTGTGAATAGTCTGGAAAACTTTCATCGTTTTAAGAGTCATGCAAAGTTTCCATTCATGATACAGTTTTTGGGTATTTTAGAATCGTAAATGATAAAGAATAACTTATGTCAGAAACAAGAGAAATACATAGTCCATAAGCAACTTTCGAAACCATTGGTTTTAAAATCACACTGCTAGCCATCCAAATTGTAATACCAAGAAACACAAGAGATATCACAGCAAAGTCAGTAGCCATAGTGCCACCATTGTTGGAGATTATCGTTGCCACACATTTCGGCATTGATTCAAAGAGACTTTGAATGAGTTTTGGGGGTACAGCAGACCAAGTAGCTTCCACATGTTGCCAAAATTGATCTGGTGTGGCAGCTGGGGATATAAACTGGGTCAATCCTTGAGCAACCATAGACCACATGTTTTCTACCGCTTCAGAGAGTGATAAAGTCGGGAAAGCAATTCAATCTGGTGATTGACTAAGAGCCCTTGGACAATGCATGCCACGTTTAGTCTCTCATTATCCTGTTGAAATATGGCTGTGGGCAATCCCTGAAGATAAGGAAGGACAACTGGCTCCAACAGCTCGGAGATTTATCGCTAGCTGCTTAAAGTACCGATAATGCGTACAGTAGTGCTAGGGTGATATCTAATACTACCCCATACGATAATACCCGGTGTAAAGCCAGTGTGGTGATGTATAACGCATCTGTTTAGCATTCTCTCTCCACGGTGTCTCCAGACTCAAATTTGACCATCGTGGTGTTGCAGAAAAAAGCGTGTCTCGTTAATTTTTTACAATTTTGTTCTGCCTTCCACATTCCATTCTCCCTTCCATACCATCTTTCATTGCACCATTTGAGGCGGAGCCATCTGTGGTTCTGCGTCAAGTGCAATGGACGTCTCTTGGACAGATATTTGGACCGTTTACACTGTTGTAAAAGGCGTCTTATGGTATGCACATACACTGTGTGATGTTTTACAGACTGATCGTGTTATGCTATAATTCGTGATGTGGCTGAGGGATCAGTCACTGCCATGTGCGCAATTTGTCTATAACCACGTGGAGTGGTGCACTGAGGTGTATGCCATGAAACACGTTGGTCTGTACTATTTTCCTGTATGCAAATATCAGCATTACAGTTATTTGGTTCCATCCAACATGACTACCGATTTCCCCGAAAGAAAATCCATGATCTCGGTAGGCCAGTTTCCTTTCGTCCAGTTTCGAATTCGGATATTTAATCAAAAAGTGAACGCTGTTGAGGCGTATTTAATCATTTTTTAATTGAAAAAACCGCGAGAAAAACACAATTGCCGAACTTAAAATCGTCGAAATCTGCAAGCCTTTGTAGTGGCGCAAATGACATGCATGATGTGCGTCTGTGATGAAATTCTAATCATTTGAATATCTCCCCTCCACTAATGCATGTTGTATATTTCATCTTATTTGCATGCTTCCTTCAAAGTGTTGCATTTACTGTGGCTAGTACTGTATATTGTAACTTTTCTCAAAATGATTTAAGTGAAAACAAACTAAAGTGTTTCTCAGCATGGATGGAGCAGTTTTTATTTATACTGCCTCTACTGGAGATTATTAATAATCACAGATTATCTTACTGTATTTTAATTATAGTATTGAAACTGATTTATTTCCATAAAAAATTCCAGAAAATGTCCTATTTTTTGTCGAATTCAATAATAACAAATACAGTTTTGTTGTCATATTTTTGATACAGATTGATGTCAATTACGAGTTCAGTTTTTATTTCCTTATATTAAAAAACATAAATTCAAATGAATTCAAGTCTGAAAAATAGTTTATTTTTTCATTTACCTTATTTTTTATAAAGAATTACATCAATTTTACTTGATAAGGAGTTTGTCTGAACTTTTAAGTAAAAATAATGACCCCTTTTGCAAAAGTAGCTAATAGACAAGATATAGTAGGATATTTGCAAGAGAAAGAAAGATTGGTTCAAGTTTATTTTGAAAATTTTATGTGTGAGATTGCATGTAATATAAATATAACGTAAGATTAACATTAAACAATTAGGATTTATCATACTGATCCAAATAGTTAAAAAAAAAATGTCATTATTCATATTATAAGTATTTAAATGAATGAAGCATAACGAGACTTTTCTGGCATTTATCAAATAATTTTGTATCTCTGATTCTTTTTTATAGAAAGTATCTTCCAAAATTGTATTCAGGGGCTTTTCAGAATTCTCTTTGCACTACATGAAGTAGCCACATTATCAACAAGAACGCTCTGGTCAAAAAATATTTATAAAATATCATAAACATTTTACATACTTACTTTATGACTACATCCCATTTAAAAAAGTAATAAAATACTAAAATAAAAAGATAATACCATTTTTAACCTGATACATTTATAAAAAAAGAACATTCATTTTTAGTTTTATAAATCACTATTTTTGATATTTTTAATCCGAAAAAGAAGAATGTTTTTTCCATAAATCTTTCAGTTTTTAATTTAAGAATTTTGCTTTATGAGCTAAAAATCTCAACAAATAGTTAAACTTTTAGTATAGAAATTCGATTGCAAATCGTGCTTCAAATGTTTACTTAGTTGCTCAATTTTATTCAAGATCAAGTTATTAAGTTCAGTGGATGGGAGTAAAAAGAACACAGATGGCACGCAAAATTACATCCGCAGAAAGAATTGGAAATCGAATTTCCGTGAGGAAATGTACTTCATCATCGTGATTGATTGCCAAATGCAAATTTGTTAAAATTACTTTCCCCCTCTAAAAGTTATAGAAATAACACGAATAGATAGTTATTTCACTATTTCAGTGGGGAAAGTATTTTATTCCCAAATTATCTAATGCTTCTATAATATATATATATATATATATATATATATATATATATATACAAAATTAGAGTGGATTAGGAGTCATGTTTATAAAATTTATTGAATTCTTAGGATTAGACTTTAAATGTTGGAAGAAAAAAATTCCTTCTAAAATAGAATTTTTTTTTTTTACGATTCCATATATATATACTGTTCTTTCTCTTTGATTCGACTAAATTTTATCTAATTTATTCACCAATGATGTCAGTAGATTTTCTATACTTGTCCCACAATTTTAGTGAATATCAGTTTGATATCACGTTATATTGCAAAAGATCGAGAATTTCCTCGATACTTTTCTGAGTACTGAAGTCAAGTTTTAGAGAAAATGACTACTTTCATTTATATGAACATGCAGTATTAAACTAGATTTTTAAAACTTTGCTCTGAGTAATGTTAGAAGTAAAAGTTCGTTAAATACTAGTTTGATGCAATGAATTTTAAAATAAATGTTGAATTTATATATATATATATATATATATATATATATATATATATATATAAATTCAACATTTATTTTAAAATTCATTGCATCAAACTAGTATTTAACGAACTTTTACTTCTAACATTACTCAGAGCAAAGTTTTAAAAATCTAGTTTAATACTGCATGTTCACATAAATGAAAGTAGTCATTTTCTCTAAAACTCGACTTCAGTACACAGAAAAGTATCGAGGAAATTCTCGATCTTTTGCAATATAACGTGATATCAAACTGATATTCATTAAAATTGTGGGACAAGTATAGAAAATCTACTGACATCATTGGTGAATAAATTAAATAAAATTTAGTCGAATCAAAGAGAATGAACAGTATATATATATGGAATCGTAAAAAGAAAAAAAAAAAATTCTATTTTAGAAGGAATTTTTTTCTTCCAACATTTAAAGTCTAATCCTAAGAATTCAATAAATTTTATAAACATGACTCCTAATCCACTCTAATTTTGTATATATATATATATATATATATATATATATATATATATTATAGAAGCATTAGATAATTTGGGAATAAAATACTTTCCCCACTGCAATAGTGAAATAACTATCTATTCGTGTTATTTCTATAACTTTTAGAGGGGGAAAGTAATTTTAACAAATTTGCATTTGGCAATCAATCACGATGATGAAGTACATTTCCTCACGGAAATTCGATTTCCAATTCTTTCTGCGGATGTAATTTTGCGTGCCATCTGTGTTCTTTTTACTCCCATCCATTGAACTTAATAACTTGATCTTGAATAAAATTGAGCAACTAAGTAAACATTTGAAGCACGATTTGCAATCGAATTTCTATACTAAAAGTTTAACTATTTGTTGAGATTTTTAGCTCATAAAGCAAAATTTTTAAATTAAAAACTGAAAGATTTATGGAAAAAACATTCTTCTTTTTCGGATTAAAAATATCCAAAATAGTGATTTATAAAACTAAAAATGAATGTTCTTTTTTTATAAATGTATCAGGTTAAAAATGGTATTATATTTTTATTTTAGTATTTTATTACTTTTTTAAATGGGATGTAGTCATAAAGTAAGTATGTAAAAAGTTTATGATATTTTATAAATATTTTTTGACCAGAGCGTTCTTGTTGATAATGTGGCTACTTCATGTAGTGCAAAGAGAATTCTGAAAAGCCCCTGAATACAATTTTGGAAGATACTTTCTATAAAAAAGAATCAGAGATACAAAATTATTTGATAAATGCCAGAAAAGTGCTGCTTCATTCATTTAAATACTTATAATATGAATAATGACATTTTTTTTAACTATTTGGATCAGTATGATAAATTCTTATTGTTTAATGTTATTCTTACGTTATATTTATATTACCTGCAATCTCACACATAAAATTTTCAAAATAAACTTGAACCAATCTTTCTTTCTCTTGCAAATATCCTACTATATCTTCTCTATTAGCTACTTTTGCAAAAGGGGTCATTATTTTTACTTAAAAGTTCAGACAAACTCCTTATCAAGTAAAATTGATGTAATTCTTTATAAAAAATAAGGTAAATGAAAAAATAAACTATTTTTCAGACTTGAATTCATTTGAATTTATATTTTTTAATATAAGAAAATAAAAACTGAACTCGTAATTGACATCAATCTGTATAAAAAATATGACAACAAAACTGTATTTGTTATTATTGAATTCGACAAAAAATAGGACATTTTCTGGAATTTTTTATGGAAATAAATCAGTTTCAATACTATAATTAAAATACAGTAAGATAATCTGTGATTATTAATAATTTCCAGTAGAGGCAGTATAAATAAAAACTGCTCCATCCATACTGAGAAACACTTTAGTTTGTTTTCACTTAAAGCATTTTGAGAAAAGTTACAATATACAGTACTGGCCACAGTAAATGCAACATATTGAAGGAAGCATGCAAATAAGATGAAATATACAACATGCATTAGTGGAGGGGAGATATTCAAATGATTAGAATTTAATCACAGACGCACATCATGCATGTCATTGGCGCCACTACAAAGGCTTGCAGATTTCGATGATTTTAAGTTTGGCAATTGTATTTTTCTCGCGGTTTTTTCAATTAAAAAATGATTAAATACGCCTCAAACAGCGTTCACTTTTTGATTAAATATCCGAATTCGAAACTGGACGAAAGGAAACTGGCCTACCGAGATCATGGATTTTCTTTCGGGGAAATCGGTAGTCATGTTGGATGGAACCAAATAACTGTAATGCTGATATTTGCATACAGGAAAATAGTACAGACCAACGTGTTTCATGGCATACACCTCAGTGCACCACTCCACGTGGTTATAGACAAATTGCGCACATGGCAGTGACTGATCCCTCAGCCACATCACGAATTATAGCATAACACGATCAGTCTGTAAAACATCACACAGTGTATGTGCATACCATAAGCCGCCTTTTACAACAGAGTGTAAACGGTCCAAATATCTGTCCCAGAGACGTCCATTGCACTTGACGCAGAACCACAGATGGCTCCGCCTCAAATGGTGCAATGAAAGATGGTATGGAAGGGATAATGGAATGTGGAAGGCAGAACAAAATTGTAAAAAATTAACGAGACACGCTTTTTTCTGCAACACCACGATGGTCAAATTTGAGTCTGGAGACACCGTGGAGAGAGAATGCTAAACAGATGCGTTATACATCACCACACTGGCTTTACACCGGGTATTATCGTATGGGGTAGTATTAGATATCACCCTAGCACTACTGTACGCATTCTCGGTACTTTAAGCAGCTAGCGATAAGTCTCCGAGCTGTTGGAGCCAGTTGTCCTTCCTTATCTTCAGGGCTTGCCCACAGCCATATTTCAACAGGATAATGAGAGACCATACGTGGCATGCATTGTCCAAGGGCTCTTCGTCAATCACCAGATTGAATTGCTTCCCCGACTTTATCGCTCTCTGAAGCGGTAGAAAACATGTGGCCTATTGCTGCTCAAGGATTGACCCAGTTTATATCCCCAGCTGCCTCACCAGATCAACTTTGGCAACGTGTGGAAGCTACTTGGTCTGCTGTACCCCCAAAACGCATTCAAAGTCTCTTTAAATCAATGTTGAGGTGTGTGGCAACGGTAATCTCCAACAATGGTGGCAGTATGGCTACTGACTTTGCTGTGATATCTCTTGTGTTTCTTGGTATTACAATTTGGATGGCTAGCAGTGTGATTTTAAAACCAATGGTTTCGAAATGTGCTTATGGACTATGTATTTCTTTTGTTTCTGACATAAGTTATTCTTTATCATTTACGATTCTAAAATACCAAAAAACTGTATCATGAATGGAAACTTTGCATGACTCTTAAAACGATGAAAGTTTTCCAGACTATTCACAATAATTTTATATTTGTTTTTTTTTTTTTTTTTATTTTTTTTTTATGAAAAACTCGATTAGTTTTTGCAATTACCATTGTATATCATCAGAGAGTTTTTTCAGCGTAGAAAGAAAAATCAAGCACGATTTCCATTTTGCAGTAATATGGAACTCCACTACATTGGCTTAAAAACATATATATCAGAACACTGCTTCTCCCCGATGCTACACTGAACATGCTAAGTCAAACTATGTGCCTTGTTAGACCTTACGATAACCAAATATAATATGTTGCGATATTTTTCTATGCATTTTGTTAAGTAGAGATTTATTGTGTCTCTCTTTCCCTAGGTCTTGAAATAGTTAAGGAATGCAAGAAATGTTCGAATCATTAACAAATGACATTTTCCAACAAATGTTGTAGCAATTTTGATTTTTGAGAACATCTATAGAAACCTTAATAACTATTTTTTTTATTTCTAATAACGGGCAGCCTTGAGCAAGTAAGTACATTATCTCATTTGCCGCAACAAGGCCAGAAACTGCTACTCATTTTACCATTACCCGGTGAGCACCTGTGAACCAAGTCAAGGAGGTACGAGTAGCATCGCCTACGCCACACCACCACAAACCCGTTTATAGGGCGGGCCACATTCATCCATGATTTGAGGAAAGGATAAGAAACGTAAAGAGAGAAAGATAAAGTACATCCATGAGCAAGCCGGGATTCGAACCCAGGTCCTTTTCATCCGTAGTCAGTTACGCTAACCAATAAACAGGTTGGGCGGCAATTACAAATATATAAAATTGCGATCTACTTTTGTAACTAGAATTTGTAACTACTTTTGTAACTAGAATTTGCACCAAAATAACTATAGCTCATTGAATTCGATTTATCAAAATAAAATAATGGCAACATTCAAACTTATACTTTCTTTTGTCCAATTTAATTTCAAGCTCCTTGTTTTAGTCATCCAGAAAAAGAATTCTGCCGTTGATAATTCATTTAATATACTTTAAAATATCCATCTTTTTTGAGTGTTGGGTTATATGTTTTTATATTTTGTTATCATTTATTTTAGTTTTGTTTTAGAGTGAATTCAATTAATGTGTGAAAGTTCAATTAAAATCATTTATAACATTAACAGCATATATAAAATTTAGGATTTTAAACATTTATTTAAAAATTATTATGTTTTAAAGTGTTGAACGAAAATATTTTCCTGTTGAACTACTGTTTCCTTTTCAGACTTTCCTCCTAAACATTTTCCTTTCTATTAAATCATAGCTTATTAACTGTTTCCTAATAAATCATAAACTTAGTGATTTCCTGCTTTATAAGATAGACCAAAATTTTTGTCGGATAACAACACGACAAAAATGTTGGTCAAACTCTCAAGTTAGATCCCAATATCAATTATAAAACAACATGATCAATATATTTTTTAATTACGTCCAGATTGTTTTAGATAATTTAATATTTCAATCCAATTATTTAATTAAGTTTTAGGATATAGTATAGTCATCTGTAAATGAAATATACTACGTAAAACATAAAATAACAAATGGTAGAAAAAGAAACATTTATATGATATTTAGAAGGTAACATTTTTTTCAGGAAAAATATTAGGGCTCTTCTGCTTCGAGGCCTGCTTCTAAATTATAAAGTCTCGATTCCGGCTGCTTCTATTTAACTAGTAAAGCCTAACTCTGGGTTAGGTACAGGGAAGCATGCTGGTGCAACAATATTTGTACAGGTCAAATTCAAGTAAAATTACAATGACACCTTAGTTTATTATGTGAAAAATATATATAGAAGAAATTATATATTAAAATAAATATAGAACCTATTATATTAAAAAAACTAATCAAAATTTTTACAGTTTAAAGTGGATGCAAAAATGAATTACACTTTAAAGAGGATTCCAAATTATTATAAGCATTCAGAATCAAAATTAAAATTAAAAAATCCACGAAATATTTAATTGACGATCAATAACCAATCAGCTTTCAGTGTAAGTCGACAAGTTCTAAATAAGAAAACTGGTTTATTGGAACTAAAAGTTTTAATGTATATTATCTTAAAAACAAAAGAAATAAAATAGTAGCAAAAGAATTAAAATTTATTATTTATTTTATAAAGCCTTGGCAATTTATTGCTAATTAATTAATATCAAAGCTTTGAGCAAAAAAGAAGTTTTTAAATCTTTACTTAATAAGACATAGCTTCAATATTTTTAAAAATAAAACTTTGAAAAGTCAATTTATTAAATTCAGTTTTACATTTTCCAGAAGTTAATAAAATAGTTTAAAGTTTTTGACCTTGAAACGATAAATCTATTTTTCTTCCTTGCCGAAGCTTAAAAGTAACAACTAATGACCAGTGGTGTGGAACATTGTAACACCAACTTCCCATAATAACAATGTAACTTAAATGAGTGCGCGGTCTTTTAGCGAAACAAAAGCAAAATCTGCTTGCTGATGAGCGAAAAACCGCATTTTGTAAGCTATCGAAAAATGATGAGAGTGGTATTTAATTAATTTTTTTTTCCGATCACTAAGTTTATGAAATCAGTGAACCATTCAAAGGACTTGAGGTTGGAAATAAAACAATTTAATCTTGGCCGATGAATTTCAGACTGTGAAAGAAGAAAAAGTAATTAATTTGCACCAGGGTCTGAACAAGTACTCCTTCAGTTGCAAGATGAACATAAATTAATGTGAAAAAAAATTTATTCTTTTGAGAATTTTATCGTGATAAGAATTTCGATTATGTTGAAGTAGGAGAATGTATTAATTTAAACACAATCTTTTAATTAAAAATGCTTTTTTTAACACATTTAATTTTAACAAATAAAAATACTCGAAGGATTCATCCAAATCTAACTATTGCTCAGTGGTGCTTAGGCATGTAATCATTTAAGTAAATGATTATATATTTACATCGAGTGACGGAAATATTATGTAGCTTGAGTTTATATTTTAATTATATTTTGAGAAATTTTAGTAAAAAAGTTAAATATAAATTAATTTTTTGATCGAGTTAGAAGAGGAGGAATTTATTTTTGTGAAAATGATAATTCATTTAGTGATTTTCATATTTTAATTTGTTTGATTTATCTGTATAATTTCTTTTAGTTATATTTAAGTTAATATTTTTCTACAATTTTATTTTAAATAGAATATAGTTTATCTTGGATATTATTAATCAAGTAATTAAACCCTTCTCTTTAATGCCAGTTCGCAAGTTGATTATATTGGGTTGTTCGGAAAGTTATTTCGTTTTCTATGAGATTGAAAAACGTATAGCGAATAAATATTTCATTGAATTATATATTACCAATTCTAGTCCAATGTCTTTTACCATCTTCCTGGTCATAGCACGATTTCATACTCATAAAATGGTTGGTTTTCACTAGCATAAAACTGGTTCAAGTGTGAGAAACGAAATGACTTTCCGAACAACCCAATATTTAAATTTCAAGAGGCTAAAAGAAAAACTACTGATTAGAATCCAATATTATTAAAAAAGGAAGAATTTGGGAAAACAGAAAAAATTGTTCCAAATTTCAGAAACAAATGGTGTTGTAAGAATCACAATTTAAAAGGTTTTTGAATACAAATTTAATATGAATATTAAAGCAACGTCTCAATTTAAGTTACAAATTATGACAAATGTTCTCTTCAGTACTTAATATTGTACTGGTGTGGTACTGTTGTTAAAGTAAACCCATTCAACACAGTCACATCGGATGGAAAAAAATCCGTTTTTACTAATCTAGGAAAAAAATCTCCTAAAAAAGCATCAAGGAAATAGGATTTTAATTTTTTGAGGTCAAAATACCCAGAATATATCAATTTAATCGTCTTAAAATTACTTGAAAATAAAAATCCACATAAAAAACATAAATCAAATCGCGGTTTTAGAATTTAGTGATACTTGCAGTCTTGTATGATTCAGTACTGAATACAAGATGCTTCAGTACGTTTCAGTACTCGCATTCAGTATGCTTAAATTGACACTCAATTCATTTAATTGAAATTGAGAAGCAGCATATTACACAATTGGTTGTAGAGTCTCTGGAGTCACGATTAGAATGCGAAGGGCAATGACGACTTTCAGTTGAAATAAGTTTGCAATTAAATTAATAAAGTGAACATATTTCAGATATCCCTAAATCTAAAAGTCACACGGATCTGTTGATCGGGGTCACCAGACTTGATAAATGATTTCTTATAATTCAAGCATTGCCGATTTAGTAGATGTTTCACTGGATTTGCAATCTACGCAGGAGCGCTACCATATGTAAAAATGATTCCATCCACGATGTTGAAGATCTGGAGCGACATGATTAGTCAAAAGACTCTCATAGCACGGGATAATTTAAATGACAGGACGAAAAGCATCCGTATCCTAGAAATAACCGCCCTATGATAAGTGTTGCCGTAAAACAAACAATGAGCTTTGCAGAATGAAATGGGACTGGTAAATTAATCAATCCCATATTCACAATTCTGTACACTGACCAATCTTTTTAAACGGAAATGAGCTTCTTCTATCCTGTTTCACAGATTCATTGTTCTCTTTAAAGCTACCATGAAATTTTAGAGCAAAAATATCTCTTACTGATATGCCAGTAAAAAGCAAACTCTTCATTCTTCTTCACATGAGTAATTTTCCATGGATAGCAATACCTGAGGATTCGTAGAATTTTATGAATCGTGCTAAGAGGCATGTCCAATTTTTGGGCAATTCCGGTGTTCAAAATAATTGCACACTAATGTAATACTCTTCCTGCACAATTATGGTCACTTTATTAGTTGACGTCGATTTAGTTCTTTTCCACCCTCTACTAGATTGCTTATCAAAAGAACCTGTTGTTTCAAATTTTAAAATCATTTTTTCCAACATCCTCAGTGCTTCGTCAGTCATCAGACCAACTAATATATCTGAGTATCCTGAACATTTTAGCTCATTGTTTTTATAAAAACGTCTTTACAAAAGGAACTCAATACTTCTTAATGTCGCAAATACTGATTCTTGATCATGCAGAAATTGTTTGTCCCTTATATACTGATTCATTACGTAGAAACTACTTGTGTAGTTAATCCCGGACTATACAGCAAGACAATGATAATCACAAATAATACTGAGTATACAGAATACCCTATGGGAATCAAATCCATTACCTCTAGAATCACATACACCCCGGCGGCGGAGGAGAGAGCTGAGTAATCCACCTCGACCACCAAGTTCCCTTGTTCTTCCTCGATCCGTTTCTACTTCTCTTACCTCCTTCAGAGTGAAATGCTATGTTCTATGATAATTATTTATTTCTTGTCTTTTTGACAAATGAAAGACAATTTGTCTATGTAGAATTTGAGATTTTATTTTTGACAAATGAAAGACAATTTGACCATGTAGAAAGATATTATTTTCTGTTTTTACAGAGAGAGAAACTATTAAAAAAATGGTTACGTAATATGTTCGCGTATTAAACTATGAGGACCAGTATACAATTGTCCTATGCGCAACTTGGTAGCATGTGTTTAGCTTTAGTTATTCAAGTTTACTTTTTACACATTCTAAAGCTTATTTTTGTGTACTTTATAATGATACATTAATTACACAAAAATAAGCTTTTATCATTTTAATTATCTTGAAAATAGAACTTTTATTTTGTATCTTGTGGTAGCTTGAATTCCTACAATAGATTGCCATAAGGACTACATAGAGATTTCGAAAAATAAACATGACAGTTGCATTTCAAGTTGCATTGGTATACTTTGATGAGTATTTTGGAAATCATTTTTGAAGTATTACCTTATTATAATGAAGAGAGATATTTTACTTATATAATTTTTTTCTGGAAATGTGTATGTCCCAAAATGTTTGAAAGTGTTTTAATATTATTTTATACACAATTCATTACCCACTAATAAAATTATAAATGTAATGTAATAACTATTCATTATATATAAATGTTTATTTATAAAATATATATTTTAATGAAGTATATTACATATATCAGCTTAATATATCTTCTAAAATCAAATATATAAATTCAGTTGAAGATTATTTCTGCTAAACCGAAATCCTTCAACAACAACCTCTAGTGTGTTTGTGAATAAACATATAAAGCCTTTCTCTTAATTTGCTTTGGTAAATACCGTAAATAGCATTTATTTTACAACTAATGGAATGTTTAAAGCTAAATAATATGAATGGAAAGTATAGCTTACAAGCTTCAGTTGTAGATTACTTAATTTCAATTTAAGCATTCATAGTTTGAAAAATTTAAGTTAAAAAAATTAAAATATCTTTTCTAATGATGTATTTACTGAAAACTGCAGATAACAATTTCATTTGAACTAATATTATGATCGAAAAATTAAGCATTTTTTAAACTAATTTTATTAATTAAAATGCTCGTTTATATGGATTATGTGTGTTTTTTAATAATTTTCGATTTATAATATACGTATAACTAAGAATATATATATTGCATAATTATCAAAACGGCTATAAGTGAAAAAATGTACATCTGTTAGAATGTACATATCAGTCAAACTATTTATGATAAAATATAAGCATTCTTTAGTAATAAAGAGTACTCTTATATTTTCATAATTCGTTATAAAAATATTTTATTATAAATAAAAAATGGTTAAATCGATTGTACAGTGTTACACTGACTTAGTTGTTTTTGAAAAGAAAATTAAGGATTGCTAAAAATTTTATTTTTACCTTTTATGTGATTCTTAGAAAATAATCTTCTTATTTTATAAAAATAAGCTATAAAAAAGAAAATGATGTAAGCCATCATTTTTACATACAAAATTAACTTGTAGTAATAAAGTCTATTTATTCTTGAAAACACTATCATTTCCAAAGTGGTGTCTGAACACTGTGTACATAGTTTCCAAGTAAAGTACTTTAATTCGCTGCAATCTCACGTATGCATCCAATGGCCATTGCAAAATGCTTTAGACTCCATTGAAGATCGTTGTACTCTAAGACCACGAAAATCTCTTTTCACTCTGCAATCAATACCAAGATAACCCTCTTAAACCTCTGGAAGTGGATTCTGGTACTTTCGACAAGGATTGCCGGAGAGTGCCGGATTGGATTTCGTTATCAGCTTTTGATATAGCTCGTCACGTAAGACTTCCTCGGTACAAATGCACAGAACTATCTCAAATGAGCTTTTTACCTAGTCAAATATCTCAATTGAGGGAGTTCTTGGAAAACAAATCTTTAATGTCTTTATTGCAAGAGTAGTAAATGAAAATTTTCCAATATGAGTATATTTAGAGATTTTAAAAATGCTCGAAATGTTTTTCATATGGTGTTTACAGAAAAATATATAAACTCGTCATCAATTTAATTAAGATGCTTAAGGCTGTTTAATTAAAACAGCAATATTAATTAGGAAAGAATCTTTTATTCAGTTTAGTAACTGAATTTAAATTTTTAAATTAGAATATGTATTGAATAAAAAGAATTTACTTTTTAAATATGGGAAACACATACAAATAATTTTACTCTAGAAATATTTGTTTTATCTGCTACTGATAAATATTTATGCTGTTCTTTAAGTTTCATAGATTTATTCACCAAGATGCATATTAAGAATAAAATCAGTTATTTTACTATTAAACTTCAAAATATTTCTTAATACATTTGCTGTAGAAATCAGGTAGACGAAAGTTTCAAATGATGAAAGTATGCAAAATAAGATTAATTTAGTTAGTGTAAAGACAAAAGAAATTCATGTAAATATATCATTTTATAAGTTAATATGTTTTTATTACATACAAATTTAATTAACTTCTGAATATTATGTAAAATATATTAACCTAACCTATGTTCCTTAAAAAGTATATTACTTACAATTTATGATATATGAATTTTTGAGGACATGGTATATATTTAGCAATGAGTAATATAAGATTAGATGTCTATGATTTTGAGTCTAACTCAACAAGTAAGGAATGAAGCACAGAGATAACAAAATGTAAGTCTTTTCATACAAGTCTAGAGTCTGTTAATCAAAGTCTAGAATCTGAGTCTAGATTCAGTTTTGTTTTCACTATCATCATATTGGATTAACACATATTATGATGTGCTTTGATACCATGTAATGGAGTGTCTAATTTATTAAAGCTGTTGTAAGACATTTTAGTACCAACCTTGAAAATAAACTTTTTGAAGGACATTTTATGGATAGTATTCATGTACACCAAGGAAAGAAACTTCCAAAGAATGTTTTAAGCACATAACCCAACAGACAGAATCCCTGAAAGTATAAGGTATAAGTGAAACTTATCTCCTGATGCTAAAAAGTGGCTAGGATCAAACCAAGAACCTTATGTGATTGTAGTATACTTTTTCAATCTGTATCTGATATCTTTTTTCAAGGAGATCATGATTTTGTGTAATTGTTACTATCTTTACCTTTTGATCTGCACAGGGTATTTTTTTCAAGAACTTTCTTTAAAACAGACATTCTCGGGATATTTAAAAATAGATATACTAATAACTAAAGACATAAACTAATAATTCAATTAGTGTCACAAAAGGGAAAAAAAACAGTAAAATAGTTGCACAGTTAAAAATTTCTTGCAAAAAACTCTGCAGTTGTGATAAAAGGACAAAAAAATAATACAGATAGTAAAAACAAAAACAATGTCACAAACTCATAGCACATTTACAGTACTTCACGTATTCAAATGAAGTTTCATTGTGGCAGAAATATTTTGAAAATATTTAATTTAATGTGTCCCATTAACATTAATTGCTTATTATGCATAACAGTTCTTATGTATTAACGCCACCGCAGCAGAGGCTGTGTTTGGTGGTATATGTAGAGGAACAAAAGATTCGATTGTTACCACTGTTGCTAATAGAAATGGCTCTCTAACCTTCTTAATAAAATTATTAAAAACAATACAAACGGTAGCAAAACTTATTCTAACAGTTGGAAAGGTTACCAAACAAATAGAGTAGAAAAAAGTAGTATTGCTACATGCTCAAGTTAATCATAAATACCATTTTTTTGATCATGATACAGGAGATTATACAAAAACAGTTGAAAGAATGTGAGGCAGTGCTAAATGAAGGAAAAAGTGACATCATTTAGATGAGTTCATATTGCAATAGCATCAGGTCAAAGAAAATAGAGACTGCTTTGAATCTATGTTAAAGTCTATATCAACCCATATTATACTAAAATCCGATTGACTGTTTAATATTAAATAAAGTAGTTGAATTTCTAAAGGTATTTTGATTTTAAATAATGTGTTTAATTTATGATTTGTCTCAGAAATTTTAGGTGTAGATTGGCGGCACAAAGAAACCGCCAAATCTGCAGCTGAGGTGGCGTTATTACTTAAGTACCCGTATCACTAACACCTGCTTTTTCACTGCATTTACATATTTATTAATTGAATTGTTATTATAATTTGCTGATTAACTTATTTTTAACATATTTTAAAATAAGTTTTGAACACAAAATGCATACTTTAAAATAATTTTGATAAATTTAATTAAAGGAACTTTTTTTCATAAAATGTGTCTGAAATGAAATTCCGATGAATGTATAACGACAATATGAGACTAACCAATAACACGGAATTTCTATTTAATACTAAACACTAAATAATATAATTCAATTTCTGCTTAATAATGTGATTACATAAACATTAGATTCTTGTAATTAATAATATTCAGGAAAATAACAAATATAATCTTCTAAGAATAAATAATTATATTTATTCAATAATCAATAAGTACAGAATGAGAAATAAAATGATTATCTTTGTAATCTAATCTTTCCATTAAAGTATTTTTCATAAAATTGTACTTTCTACACCTATTTAATTTTGAAAAATGTTTCTTGTACTGAATAATAGGAAACTATTTTTTTCAATGAAAAAATTTCCGTAGTTACTATAAACATGCTGGAAACCATAACTGAAAGTCAGAAATTATCATTTTTTGAAAGTTTTCAAATTTACTTTAAAATATGTATGCATGTATTTAGTTTTTATCAGACACTAAATATGCGTACTGAGAATAAAGACTTTGAACTCCTGTTTAAAAAATTACATAATTTCTGCTCCAAAAGCATTCACAATACTATTTAGTGTCCTACTTACTGTCAAAGATTATTATGAAATGTTTATGACTATAAGATGAAGGCAATTTGCATTTTAATAGTTTCATACCATCCTACTGTGTATTTTTGTTTTGCAAAACGCTGCATTCCCAAGGGTATCTTTAGCGTGAACACCTTAGAGAGAAAGAATGAAGATGGGGCTTTTTTTTGCAATTATTTCCCTCACAAAATTGTTTTTCGAAAACATCTAGCTACGCTTCCGGTACCAATTAAGTAGTCATTCATGTTCTTGTCTGTTTTTGAGATTTTGGAAACTTGTGATCAAAGGAAATTTTAAAGACTTGTTTACTCGTGTTTACATTTTTATATTGCTGGAAATTAGGCTTTTACGTTGAATGGCTTCCAGCTGAATAAAACAAGTTTGCTTTTCGGGTATTTTGTTTATTAGTATATTTAAGAAATTGAATAGATGTTATGCAGCTGAACAAGATTTAAAAGTCATTGCAATATATTTTAAAATGGATGTTTAGTCTTTTTCATAAAAAACTTATTTTAAATATTTCAAAGTTCATTTTATACATTAAATACAAAAATGATTTAATAAAAAGAAAATGAATTGAAAACACTTTTAAAACATGTATTTATTTTATTGATGTAATTGTTAGAAACAGTTTAAAATGTAAATTTTATTTCATTTTACAGAAACATATATTGCCTTGTAATAAATATTCTTTTATACATATAACTGTATATTATTTGTTATGATAAAATAAAATTTCAATTGTAAATTTTATTTTATTATATAGTATTAGCTATTTTTTAAAATAAATAGTACTTCTTAATATATAAAATTTTAACTACATAAAATAAATCTTATTAACTGTTGCGTCGATTGTGTTAATATAGTTTGTATGGATGAGAAAATTCTCACAAACATTTTAATATTATATATTTGTAATAATACTTTATTAGTATTTTTTATTTAGTTCCATTTATACATATATTTATTGTTTTGAAAAAAATATATGGATTTGACTTCTCAGTTATGATAACATAACATGAAGTTACATAAAATTAGAATATTATGGAGGGCATAGGTATTTAAAAATGCACACCCACATAAGTTGGAAAACAGCAATATCTAACACTTTTTTAACGTTAGTTGTAATTGAAAACCATTTTTCAATTAAAGTAGATAAAAACTATTTATTATGTACTTAATGGTAGTTATATAAATGTATTTGATTTTATTTTTCAAGAGCAAAGAAATTGGATTTTTAGAGTTTTTAAAACACTATATTTTTTTATGATAAAACAAGGACTACTTGGCCTAAATGACATGATGAAGACATGATCATATGATCACATACTTTTTGGGTTTTAATTAAAATACCTTACATATGAATTTCCTATACATAAATTTTTATATTAATTATTAATTACAAAATCTTCTGTCCAAGACAAATAATCGAATTTGGCAAAAGTCTCAAATATATTATTTATTTTGCTGGATATATGCCATTTTTTTAAAATTGCTATGACATATAATATCCTTAAATTCTGTTGCCACTCTTGGTTATTTCCTCTTTTTTACCTCCCAGTTTTGTTAATTGTAATTATGTAAAAAGAACAACATTTAAGACAAATGTCGTAAAAAAATATAGTAGCAGTATGCAATGTTCCGATAAAACATAAACTTAAGATTTTTCATGAATTATTTGTCCACTTTTATTTTCAGTAACTGTTCAGAGAATAAATCCAAAATAATTTGATATAATTGAAATATATTCCATTCACAAGTATACTATTATAGTGAAAAAAATAGTACGTAATATTAAAAATTCTGCAACTGCAGATCTTTAGACAAGGAAAAATATTCAAATTGGAATGGTTGATTTTTTTGTTGAATGAGAAACTAACAAGAACTATAAAATTGACAGGGGATAATTTGCGGATCCTTCCTACGTCAGTTTCTTATACATGTCGTATTTCAGGAAACTGTCATGCATTTAGCTGTGTTACGTAATGGCAGATGTCGTCACTTGACATTAAGCATCTTTGGTCAACATTTAGAAGTTATTGCTATGAGTTGATACATTGTGAAAGCTGAGATAGGTAATTGTAGTATTGTTTTTACTACGATCTTTCAACGAATGATAAAACGGGTTAGGCAAAATTGATCTGGTTAAGATACAGGATAATATAGCTTAAAACATATTAGCATTTTATTCTTCAGTTTTACTATTTTCGATATTTATGTACCTGGAATATTTTCCAAAAGAAAAACTTTTTCGGTTTTCTTAAAATGCTTATCATTTCTGTTAATATGGGTTTTTATGTCTGGAAGTAATGTTTATGAGACTGTTCCATTAACATCTTTCTATTCAAGTACAAGACTGGATAGAATATCCCATTTAAATATTTCAAAACATAAAACACTAATTTAAATAAGTATTAAATATTATTTTACAAAATCCTATTCCTATCCTAAAAATAAACAGTATCATACTATATATTCAAATTTGTAAATACAGTTTGCTACTATTTATTATTATAAATTATTAAAAAAAAATAGTAACATACCATAACTTTAAATTTTGTTAATTCAAATTTATGGAACAAAAGGATTTATACCGAATGTCAAAAATTTTGTGGTGAAGTTTTAACAAACTTTTATTTTATATCATTCAACTTAAACTATACTAAATGTGCAATTCAAAATTTTAATATTTAATCTGTATGTACAAAATACCATGTTATACATTCTTAGTAAAATATATAAAAATAGTTTAATGTTTATTTTTTAGAAATAAAAATGAATTACTTTTTTTAATTATTCCATATCTTAGCTGCTATGGTAATGATACATACTAAACCAAAAGAGAATGAACTACAATAAAAATATTATAGCAG
>JAPDSC010151342.1:48737-78229 GCA_026290005.1 Latrodectus geometricus
AAAAAAATCTTGTCAAAGATGTTAACTTCTTTTTTAATATATTACTTAAAGGGTAAAATTCAAAGAAGAGGAAGCTTTGAAGAGAAATTATGTATAACTCAACTATTGTGGTATTCCTAAAAATTTGAATAAAATATCATTTCAAATTATAATTCAAATTTTTGCTCCTTTTTTCTGTTAATATATATATTTGTTCACTTATGAGTTTGAATTTATTCAAATCAAATTTTTTAAACTAAAATATATTAAAAAAATTAAAATTAAAATAACCCGCCAACACTGGTATACTAAGTATCAACAATGTATTTTGTCCCAAATTGAAAATATTGTAATTCAAAGATAAATTATACCAAAATAAATGTATATTCAGGTTTAATTTCCTTATTTTCCCTATATATTTATTCATGATTAATATAATTTAAATCATGATTAATATACCAGGGATTTTTGTACAATTTTACTCATCAATGTCATAATGGCACTTTTCCATTTGCTAGATTCCAGGATAAAACTAATAACCAAGAATTATCTCAATTATCTCACGAATTCAAAGAATTATCTTCATTTTGTGGATGATTTTATTTCTTTTCTTCCTCCATCATTCAAACCATTTATTGAAAACTTCCCATATATTGTGAAATTAAATCATATGCTAATCCATTGAATGTGTTATTACATTTATAATTTAATATGTCTTTGAGTTCATGTGATGAACTTACAATTTGTCACGCAAGACAGTAAATAACAGTGAAGAAGGATTTCTCTTCACTTAATCCCAGTTACACCTCAAGTTACACTAGAGAATTATTCTGTAAATCAAATTCTAAATGTTAAGCTCCACTAATATTATGTGAGAAAAAATTATAAGAAATTTTTCATAAATAATTATATTGCATGCAGGTTAATGTATAAAAATTTAAATTAAACATTTAAGTAAAAGAAAAACAGCTAAGATATTACAATTGAAAATTATACTGATGGATAAATACTGAAATTGCCAATGAATAACAGGATTGGATAACAGTTAAATTATCTGACACCATCATAATCTTTTTGCGTGAGAAAGCATGCAAAAAACAAATTAAACAATTGATTTCGGAATATGGCAGAAATTTGTTTTTATTATATGTGTTGTTTGCGTTTCCGAATAAATATATTCAGATTCCCATATTTGAAAAATTATTTCCTTTCTTTTTATGAATATAAATTCAAATTTCATTCTATGAAAAAGTACAGGTAAGTATGATAATAAACAGTTTTACCTGTAATTACATATATAACTATTATAGCCATTAATAAGTGCATTTCATAAGTTCACATAGCATTTCATAAGTTCACATAATTTTCTTTGATAGCCATGTCCCAACTATTCTGACATTTCCCAGATCAGAAATACATTAAAACAAAATTCCGGGATTAAAAGAAATTCCATTATTCATTAAATTAATGATTGTGGTATGTTCGAGAACGTAAATCGTTAGTGTATATATATATATATAAAGCAAATAAAATCTTGTAATAATATTTTATATGTTTTGAATCGTTATCTTTCAAAAATAGTTATTAATGATGAAGCAGTTCAGTATACGTATGCTTAGTTGTTAAGTAGTTTCATGCATTTCTGCAATGCCAATTATATATTTTTATTTATTTTATAATAATTTATAATAAGGTTTTTATATATTACTTTATAGTTTTTTTCAGAATTTTAGAGCTATGAAAAATGCAAAAATATAGTTGCTTAAATAAATAAAAATTTTCATCAGGATTATATATTTAAACATTTTAAAATGTATTAAAATAATATATATTTTGTAATTTACAGTATTTTCATTATATTTTTATTTTCTTCAATTGAAAATAATTCCTCGCAAAATTGCTGTTTTTTCCCCATTAAAAGATAAAAAGACAGTTGATATAATAGTAATTAAATTTGTTATCGTTTCAAAAGACATAAATTGTTCTATTAAAGAAAATCAAATACGAAAAATGCCCTACTTAGTTGATAACATTATTTTGTTACAAATACATAAGACAAAAATTTACTCTTAAAAAGTTATATATGACATATTTTACTGGTTAAAAGCTATAATTAAAAAATAAGTTTAAAGAAAGTTCATAAAAACTACTTTTTATTATATTATTTATATTTGACCCAAAACAGCCAGTTGCAGATTATAGTATGTTACTTCCATATTTAAGATACAGAAAACCTATATTATTTTCCGAGTTGCCAACTCTGTCATATTAAATTAATGTGTAGATATTGAAAACTAAGGCAGTGATATTGAAGTTTAATATAATCCTGTCGCCACTTCAGGAACTTTTCAAAATGTCATCGAAAAAGGATTATCGAAATATCTTTAATGATTTTGTTACAAGTCTTCCCGATTGCTTTTACGAAGAGGAGCAACTCAGAAAAGTATTAGTAGCTTTTATGTTGCCAAGTAGTAACATTCTCGAGCTCTGCAGTGTATCTTGTAACCTAGCAACAAATCTGAAAACTTTCATATTTTGTGAAGTGAATTTCCAACTATCTAAATTTAGAATGAGCTATGAATTTCTGAAAGATAAAAGTAGTTGGTCAGGAATCAATATTCTGTAGTAAAGAACACACATGCTCGATATCTTCAAGTTTTCCTTAAAATTTCAATAGAGTTAATGAATTACCTACTATGATTAATGAAAATGATTTTTTTTTCACAAAATCAAAACAATCTTAAGATGATTATCTAGTATAGAAATAATATATTTAAAATTCAAATAAAATATTCTTTAAAATTCGCATTATTATTAATATCTGTTTAAATTTCTATAAGAAAAATATAACTGAAAAAGTCAAACTAAAGCCTTTTTACATACATTGTATCTCATTTTAACAACATATTGATAAAGCGGATTAACAAAAATATAAAACATAAATAATTTGCTTATATAATATTCATTGATTTATTATATATGTCTATATATAATATTGTTGTGATGAATCAGATTCCAAAAGACTACTTCCAGTTGGATAAAGAAAAGAAATTATTACCTACAATATGGATGGATTTTTATTGTCTCCAAATTTAACTAAGTATTAACAACTTCTTATATCAGGATAAATTTTATTCAAGATTTAATACTTAAAATACTTGATTTTACAGATTTAATAAATTTTAACTGATATAATTCAGGATGTTTTTTTAACACATTTATTTACAAAATAATACATATAAGAAAATGTAATGTATTATGTAATTTTTCATGTAAAGTATTTTCTAAATTTTATCATGCTAAATTTTTAATAGGTTTAAAGCTATGAAGAAGACATAATTATTTCAAATTATCTTAATTTCCATTTTATTAAATTAAAAAGTTAGTTATGTATCAAAATAAAATGTATTTCAATGGAAAATAAGGTTTACATGCACTCTATTGTAAAGAAATTTCTACACTATCAAAATTGTGTGTGTGACAACATCATAAAGTGTCTTTCAGTATAATCTCGAAGAATGCTTAAAGAGATATAATATGCCAAGAACATTTTTATAAAACAAGATATTCTAATAGATTTTTTCCTTAAACAAGTATTTAATAAACAGGAGAAATTTAAGTAATTTTCCAGTGAACATTTTTTTAATTACTTTTAACAGCATTCCTATGAAAGTTTTTGTCTCTATGTTACTAATCAGTAAAAGTTCTCTGCAGTAACATTAAGTAGTAAGTGAAAATGATTTACATGACGTATGATAAACCATTTATTGATAATTAAAATCGATTGCTTTATTTATTTAGGTGAGATAGTAGTCTTCTACGTATGCACTAAGTGATATACTTTCGCCAATAGCGTGTTTATCGGCAAAACAACTGATAAACAATATCTAGTTATTCAGTGTGGCATTCAAAACATTAGCGATGTTAAAATATGAATAAGCGTTTACTTAACTTAACAGTATGCTGAGATACCCTATGTGATGTACAGTACTTACCACTTACACTATTTGTTCATTATTAGCAATCTTAAGTGCATTCTTCATGTTAAGAAGTATAAAAAGAGAATTATCTAAAATTCTTATCATAATACACATGTTCAAATATTTATGAACTTTTTTTTCAATTAAAGAAGAAGGTTGACCATTGTTTAGGAATTTTATCATTCATCTTAATTAAAAATATATGATATATTACACAGAAGATTCATAACATTATGACCAGCCCAACTGTTTGGCATTATGCACATTTAGACGTTGTGGGAAACACATGATGTAATTTAATCCGAAGGATATGAAAGAACACTCCTGGGATTACGTATTTCTTCAGGGAAAGGGTTGTTAAACTGAGAGATAAAAAGCAAATTGTGGTAGCCCTATGCCTGGAAATGAGTGTCTCCGAAGTTGCACGGTTCAATGGCTATTTGCGTGTTGTTTAAGTTAAATGGCTTAATTAAACTGTGAGAAGTAGCAGGCAGCACAGTATTGGTTGTTTACACATTATAAATGGTACAAGATGCCCTAAAATGCCTCTGTTTATAAAATAAAATAGGCGATAGACAATGGATAATATTAATGATTCATATGCCTAGAAAGAGCTCTACTCTAACTCACACTATATTCGATCAGCAAATATACCACTATCTGCTACAGATCTTATTTAGTAAGAGACTATTATCCTCTTGAAACAACTTAGGTGAAAATGTACTTTAGGTCACCTACTTGGTGCGATTTCGAAATTGCCGATGCACTGGCGAAAATTCTACCGCTATTTCAACGTGAAACTTAATTAGCAACCAATGAAAAGGCTAAAACAAAAGAGTAATTAATAAGTATGCTCGAAAAATTCCTTCAAATTCCCGAGTTGGCGAAGTAGGGAAACCAAAACGCAATTTAACTACAATATAATACTAAAATATGTCGTTTAAACTATTTATCAGTCAAATACTAAGAAATCACAGCTTGGTATTAAAAGAATCGCTACAGAACTGTAAAACGCTATAACATTTTGCAATAATAAGTGATGCTAATTTTCATGACCCGCATACCTAAAAATGTATTTGTTTAAGCCTTATCGTCACTGAAAGTAATCGCAAAACAAATAAAAAATTGGAAGTGTCTTATGAACCAGAAGTCTGCCCACCTCTGTCATAAATGTATAAATCATGCACAAGCTGCTTCTGGAGATACCTTGAGTTACACTTGTTCCTTTTCAGGAAT
This sequence comes from Latrodectus geometricus, assembly GCA_026290005.1. Lineage (NCBI taxonomy): Eukaryota > Metazoa > Arthropoda > Arachnida > Araneae > Theridiidae > Latrodectus > Latrodectus geometricus. The sequence continues at coordinate 53,933 of JAPDSC010151342.1, forward strand.
AAGTAAATGTAAAATTTAAAAACATATTTTGTGAATTCTTGTCTAACAAGCTTGTAATTGAAGAATAATAGACTGAACATTTCATATTGAAATTTAATATATACCTCATTCTTTCATTAATATATAGAAACATGTAATACCGAAAGAACTATTGCACTAATCTGCACAATTGAGCATTCAGTACTAATTAAGATTTATTAACAAATTGTGTGGTTTGGCATTTTAAAAATTTAATCGATATCTTTGAGATTCATGACTATTATTTTAAGTAATAAATAGATAATTAGACTATTATTTTATTCTACATAAGAGTATGTTTTGAAAATAATAAAAAACACTCCAGAAACTAATTTTATTTAAATAATTAAGAATATGTGAAAAAAAAACTTACTTGTGGTATAAAGGGGGATCAATTTTTATTTCATTTGTTTAGCAAAAACTTAGAGGGTGAAAACTTTTACTGAATTTCTCTAAAGTATTTTATTACTTATTTTAAAAGTTCATGCGAAATAAATCAAAAGAAAACAAAGAATTCATTTGGAAACAATATAATTCTCAACAACACATTAAAGGCTTCTCATTCTTTTTAAAAGGTTTCTTGCACAATATTTTTAAAAGAGTTAAAACTTAGAAAAATGAAAGTTTTTAACAAATATTTTTATTACTTCAAAATAAAATAACTTATATAAATAGTTTTATATATCTTTGTAAAAATATTTAGTTATTGCTGATAAAACTAAGATATAAAAGAAAATTAATTATATATAGTTTTCTTTTAAATACAACATTATAAATAAATGTTGGCCGTAAGAAACAAAGATTTAATTTTTATTGAAAAAAACCTTAAAAAGCATAAAATATTTGCCTTATTTTTTATAATCAAGTTTCTACGAATTCATTGGCAAAATGGCCTTGTGATCAATTCTCTGGCCAATTTTTGTTAAATAGTTTCTGTATTAGATACACACTTCAATTGTGGATTTGTATATTTTGGTTGATAATTCAAATTATAGATAAATAAAACGTTTATCGTAAAACGAAAAACAAACTAAAGCATGTGAGTTACTTCTTTGATATCCTATTTGACGTCTTTATTTGAAACAAAAAAAACATTTGTTTTCATTAATTAAAAGAAGATTATAAAAGTATCATTCAGTTCTTAATGTTATATTTTATTTTAAAAAATTGATTTTAAATTACTGCTATAAATAGAGTTGCTATTCAATATTTCTATTCCACAATAGTTTTTGTTGCTATAAATTCATTAATTTTATTTTCTTCATTATTTTTTTCATTTTCTTTTGACTTTATGAATTAAATAATATTTTTAATTTAATTCATAAAGTCTCTGTACGAATAAAGAATAATAAAAGAAACAGAAATAGAAGAAATTAGATTCAATTAAAATAATACAATCTTATAACTTTAGTTTTGTTGAAAAATATTAAATTAAAATTTTAATATAAAGCATCAATTTTATTATTTAAATTTTTCAAATTAAAAAATTGCATGTTTTTAAATATTAAAGGAATATACTTTCGAAATAAAAAAGCATATTTTTTAACGAAAAAATTTTATTTATCTGAATATATTTAACTAAGGCATTTAATTTCATTAAATATAATTTCTTATAATATCTTATCATTTTAACATTTCGTATAATATAATATTTTACTGTTTAATATTTTAAACAAATGTAGTTTCAACAACATAAAAATATACAATATTTTTTATAGCAATAAATGAACTATTTATCAAGGAAATATACAACACTAAAAAATTTCTTTTTTGATAGCTATCGCAGATTCGAAATTGACTAATTTTTACATGTTCAATTTAGTGTATTTTATTTCAATAAAATTTCCAAATTGTGCATATTTTAGAAATAAAAACTTAAGAAGGCAAATTTAAAATGGCTGACAAAATAGTACTAAATATAGTTCTTGTGGACCATTGTTTAGCAAACCGTAGCTCACCAGCCAAATGTAGTTTTTTTGGTCCTTAAATATAATTCTCAAACAAAAAAGTGCTATTACCTCATCTTTTTCAAGATTTTAAAAGGAAAATTAATTCATTTTCTACATTGATTTTTTTTTTGTTGAAAAAAACAATACAAAAATAATTCTGATAATAACATTTGGTATTTAAGTGAAAGTTTGAGATATGAAAAAGCATTTTTAAACAGATTTCTGGAATTCAACAGTAACAAAGCAATATTAAGTTTAATAAAATTTTAAAAAAACGTAATGTTATTATAAAGGAATTAAACTTTTATCACTTTATTACTGACATATTTTTTTTAAAAAAACTAAGAATTTTGGATAGTGAAATAAGAATACCCCTGAAATTGAAACACTGGAGAAAAACAAATGAGAGCTCAGTTTAAAACATAAGTGTTTCCCCCCCCCCCTTCCGGACCTGGTTTTTGAAGAACTTCCCAGGTCTTCAAAGCATAAAAAAAGAAGATATGTTGATAATAAGAAAATGAAATAAAGTATTCTTGATTTATATAATTAGCCAAAACATTAGTGTTTAAAATACTTCATTTTCTTATATCTTCATATGAACAATCATCTTCTAGCAGGACACTCATTAAAAGTAAATAGAGAAGTAGTCTTATTGATAAGAACCCGAGTTACACAACCTTTCAAGAAGATAGGTAATTCCCAATAGTGTTTGTTTTCTTCATTTTTCATCGTTTATATAAATAATTCCTGGATAGCTTAACAATTTTATTTTATCATTGAATAGTAAGTTATACGTATTATCCAGTTTTATTCGACATACTTACGTAGTTTAAGATAGTATATCTATTCCTAATGACATACCTTACCTAATTTAAATTTATGAAATTTGGTTCTTAAGACTTCAATCCTTGAATTATTCATAATAAGCTCTGTTAACTTATAAATTTGCTGACAAGTACTCTAGACTTATTACTCCTAATAAAATTTTTAAATGCATTTAAAATAATGATAAAAAAATAATAGAAAAAATTTTTCTTATTACAAATACAACATATGATTAATGATGTAAATTATTTTAACAATTTTATTCGTATAAAGACGTAAATTTAAAAGATCTCACATAACATAAGTAGCATGCATTTAAAAAAGTGTTTAAATTTAATCAAGAAAACTGTTTTTCGTAAAAAATACTATACAAAATATTTATAGAAACTAAATAAATTTGCATATAATTCCTTGAAATTTACTGTGCAACTTACTGTGCTAAGCAATGCAGTAATGATTTTATATATTGCTCTATCACACTTATCATCGTAATTTATTCTTAATAAATATGTCCATTGGTATATTAACTAGAAATATATCATTCTTAAAAAACTTTTCCTAGAAATTTTAATTATTAATTAATGTACATTTCTTTCCTCAGAAAATATTAATTGTCTTAGTCTTTTCAGAAATGTTATGGACTATGGAATTCAAAAATGTAACGTTAACATTTATACATTATATGAATAATTCAGTGTGCTATATTTTTTAACAAAGTAAGGTTCCTGTCATAAAGTTATTTTTGCAACATTTTACATCCATATTTTATTGCAATAAAATTTGTTGTTTTTGCAAAACGAAGTAATATTATTCGTATTGCAGAAAGTCATGCATTAATTGCGATGCAGTTCATGATAACTTCGGAATTCCACTAGGGAGTGGCGAAAAAGCCATAAAGTGAAAGCAAATACGTGATTTGATAAGATATTCTCGTCTGGAATATGTAATTTATACCTGCATAAAAATCTGTTAACAATTTATCTAACTTTGAGACTATAAAAATTTAAGAAACGGTGTATGAATTTTTTATTGTGTTAAAACAAAAGCAGTAAATTTTAATCTTTACCATATTCTAATCTAAGTTCACTCACGAAATTTTCTTCAATTAACATAAAAAATTAATCATCTGAAAATTATCATGTGTATAAAACTTTAATGAATTTCAAATATATTTTAAGGAACCAAGTATCAAGTTAATGGTTAAATATTTTATTTTGATCTTATGGCTGCAAGTTTAATTAGAGTGCATTTATTATATACGAAAAAGTAGAAGGGTATCCCTTCTATTATATGATATATAATAGAAGGGATACCCTTCTAATGCATCGCTAATTATATTATTTTATAATTGTTTTATCGTAAACATTACCATATTTTACTGTCAAATCTTGTATAAAATTTCTTTCGATATATCAAAATACATTGAGCTAGATTTTCATGCTATATTCATAAATATTAGTTTGGGGAAAAAGTAATCCATTATTTTTTCGGTAGACGTCTGTAATGATCAATATCTCGTGAGGTATCTATCAAACAATTTCAGATTTATGCTCGTTGGAAAGGTTACATTTGACACTAAAATATCCTCTTGCGGTTTTTTGTTCGATTAATTCGAATATGAGTACAAGGTTTTAAAAATAGAAGACAACAAACAGAAAATTCGATACATTTTCGTTTTTCTCTTGTAACGGCGAAAAAGATAGCCGGGTGGCTAAAATTGTGAAAGGTGTTTATCGTCCTATATAAGACTGTAACAACCAGTTACGTACAATTTTTGTTTCGTCGATTCCGTTCGGGTATTTTTGATGTTAGAGATGCACCTCACATGTGGATACAGCATCGTCGAAAATTTCTATAAAATATCAAAAATGATCGATGTTAACCGCATGTCAGCAGTCGTAACGCGCAAGACCTAAAAATCTACAAAAAGCTTTTTTAAACCTTTTTACAAAGTGAATCCAAAAGAAGTTACATAAAGTTCACGTAAAAATAATGGATTTCTTTTTCCCCAAACTAATATATTCTTGTGATGATTATATACCTAATGATGATTATGATCTCAATGATATTATATACATAAATAATATACAAATGTCATAGTTTTTTAAAGACATAATGAACAATGGATTGCTAAAGATGTTGAAAGCATGTTGTTATTTTTGTTGTTGCATCAGCATACTTCTCTTTACCTAACCTACAATGGGGTCCTACCTGTTAGGTGGAAAGAGTTGAAAAGGGGTCTTCATAATTTAGAAGCAGTAAGCAAGTAGAAAACCTCAATACTTGACTTGTCATTCCCATGGGTATCATTTCACTTGGAGGACATGGTGACCTCATCCTATTTAACATACCTTATCCAACTTTAGTGAATAAAATAGATTTTTGGTTAAAATTTGGTTCAAACTCACTACCTCTTAATTATGAGAAAGATACCCTACCTTACAAGGCCACAAAACCTCTACCAAAAACATGTTCATAAGTTGGTTTCTAATTTGTTTTATTCATGGAATTTATTCTCATAATACTTCGAATAAGTAACAAGGAAAATATCCTAATATTGTAATGTGAACAAAAAGATACTTACCCAATTATTATTATTCGATTAACTATAGAAGTATGTGATTATAAAATCTTATAAACATCCAAGGCTGACTAAGAAAATTTATCATAATGCTTTCTTTAAAAAACACAACTGAAAAAGAAACTTCATGATATCTTTGCAAATATAAAACCTAATGCGCGATACAGTTTTTTTTTAATATAATGCTTCTTGATCAATCAGAAACATGTGTCGCTCATACAGGATTTATATTGACTTAATGAATATCATTTAATTTATATCTTTTTGTGCCAAAATAAGTAATAATTATTTTCATTCGTACATGTGTATTTGATGATATTGCAATAATAGAACCGAATTACAATAGAGAAATTCAACATGGTAAAGAACACATATGCACATTTTAATGATGATAACTGCATAGAAAATTCTTCTCGGTTAAACTGCGGTTTAGGTCTCCTTCTTCGCCAACTCGAGAATTTGAAGTGCTTTTTAGCGCATGCTCATTAATTACTCTTTTTTGTTTTAGCGTTTTCATTGGTCGTTAATTAAGTTTCACTTTGAATTAACGGTAGAATTTTCGTCATGGCATCGGCGTTTTTAAAAACGAGCCAAGCAGGGGACTTAAAGCACAATTTCACCTTCTTCTCAACTACAGTCAATTGAATGACTGATGTGTCTGTTAATATTGTGAAATAGAAACATCTAAAGAGACAGTATGATTTGGAAAATGACAAAACATATATGGCTCATAAAGAGATTTTAAACTTTGCATTTATATTCTTAACCGAATGAAAGGAGAATTTGTGACTACATTGAAAAATATTTTTCCAAAAGAAATGGTAATTTATAAATATAGCTTTTGAGGGTTAAATGGGTAAAAAATTATTTTTAATATTTTTATTTCTTGAATTCTCACTTAGGTAAAATTAGTTCTGTAATTCTCAGTTTTATTTTTTACATGGAAATTAATTTTTGTCTTCATAAAACACAATCAATATTCACATTTAGCTTCATTATCAAAGGTTTTTCAATCAAGAAACGTTAAACACGTGAATTTTAATTATAATTGCAATTACTGAAAATATCTGGTGTGATTACTGGTCAATTTTCAAGTAAGAGAATTCTTGAAAAAGTTCTAGTATACAAGGTATTAAAAAAGTACTTTTTGCATCTTGCTTTATAAGATTTTAAGATATTGACATTTTGATAAAGATGGAATGAAAAAAAGAAATGGTCTGTCAATAAGCTTTAGTAAGGTGGTATGTGACTTTGCATAACTGATATAGAATTTTTCAGGAAAGGAAATATATATATTTTATTGTTAATATCAATGATAAAAAAGAAATGAATATCACGTGATTAAAGAAAATTGAAAAATTCTATATGAAAAATAACATTTAAAATATTTCTAAGGACTTATTTCAACAGTATATAGTACAACAAAAGTGCATAACCTGTTCTTCAATTAATCATTTTAATTAAGAAAAAATCATTAAAAAGTTATCAAATTATATTTAGTCATAGTTGACGATAATTATATTTAATCTAATCGTATATATCATATTTAATTCCTTCATTTTATATACATCAAAATAATATCATATATATAATAATATATATGATATTATTTTGATATATGATAATCTTCATATATATCAAAAGAATCAATGTAATATTAGGTGACTTTTACATGATGGATTCATTCTCATCATATTGGCAATTTATTTCAGAACTTATTACTATATTTTGAAAGCCATATATATTCATATAATTATCAAACAAAATTAAACTTACGAGAAGATAGTGTGTTTCGATACCTAATTTTAAATGCATGAGAAAAATATATCATCAAAGGATAAATATCATAACAATTTAACTCACAAAATAAATCAATTCTTGACGAACAGCCTGTTAACCCAATCGATAAAGCTATAATCATGGTCACCTCAGGAAAATCAACAATAGTTAATAACTTGTAATGTTAATAGAATGGAAAATTTTACAAATAATTAATTTAGGTCACAACCTACAAAGCAATTAACTAAAGTAGGCAAATTATTGTAAAATTCAAATATTGCTGTATAAATTTCTGAGCCACTAGTTCAAAACACTTGTTTGCTCGGCTCCATCAAAAATTCTGTGGCATGGAATCTCCCGAGAGTTCTTCCATGAATCGTAAACGAACAGCATGGACCCCCAAAATTGGAAAGATTGTGCTTTGTCATGTAGAAGATAATTCGTTCACTAGTAGAGGACCGATCTCAAATTCTCTGGTTCTTCTCTACTCAACAGGACGTAAAATTACATTACAAATCCTACGTTCCTGAGTAATTGTGTCTTGTCTTTGAGTGATCTATTCCCCTCCCAGTCAAGTATTTCAAAATTACATACTGTGATAGCATTCTGAGAGGAGGAACTCCAAATGAAATTCTTTCCTGAATGAAAAGTCTGTCAATCAAGTTTGGGAAAATAGAGGCTCGTTTCAATATGAAAATTTGGCAGCAATAAAGTTTCACTTATCATTATAGTATATGATTTTTTATGTTTTACATATAATATCAGCTCAAAAGTTTTAATAGAGCGAATTTAAAAAAAATGAAATTGAGTGAGAATTTTGTAAACTGTTTACTGAGCTGATCTAGTGAATGGAAACAATAGCTTTAAAAAGTATCTGTACACAACAATTAATACATGTCATGTTGATAATATGATTACAAAAGAATATGTCAAAAGAAGTTTATAAAATAAAAATTGATCAATTGTGTCACATTATCTATTATCTAATCTTAGAGAGTTCCATCATTTGATAAAAAATCTACTCCAGAATATGAAACATTTAAAAATATATTATACTAATATTAATTAGACGATAACATGAAACTTCACTTGGATATGAATATATATTTTTTTTTAAATAAGCCCAATTTTTATTAAAATATTTCTACTTAAAATAGATGTAAATGCTGTTTTAAATTATAATTGCTTCATTGTTTAATCAATAAATATATTAAAAGTAATTTAATCAAAATTATGGAGGGGAAGTGGGATTAAATTGACAGTATTTTTTTTTAAATTAATTGTTTGTGAATTTAGTAAGTTTTTAATTTGTCTTACACATTTCTAAATTTGTCTTACACATCAATATCGTATAACAATATCATATAGAAAAGGATCATATATCAACTTATTTTGATATGTGATCCTTTCCTAAGGTGAGAAATCTAAGATCTAATCTTAGCAAATTTCTCTACATCTCCCAAATTATCATTCCTATTTCTTAAAAAATCCTACTAATTTAGTTGAAAAAAATAGCATGTCAAATATTGAAGGCCTAACAATCTAGTTCATTTTAAACTAAATGTTTCATTATCTCCTATTTAATTTCTGCATATTTTAACTCTGTATATTTCCAGAATTATCATTCCTATTTCTTTAAAAATCCTATCAATGATTTTGCTATAAATAGCATTTCACAAATGTTTAAAATCTAAGCATTTAGTTAAATTTAAATTGAAATATATTTTCTTCCATTTAACTTCTATTTATTAACTTATGTAAATTTTAACTCTGTATATGTCCAAAATTATCATTCCTATTTCCTACCAATTTAGTTGATATAACTAGAGTGTCAAATGTTTAAGAGTTAACAATGTAGTTAATTTTTATTGCAGTACCTCATTTTCTTCTGTTTAATTAAATAGCATACTACTAAGTTGAATGTATAGTGTATTTTAAATTAATATTAAAAATGACATCTCTTTCTCTTTTTATAGCAGATAATATATTAAATAACAAACCATTATTATTTTGTTACTGTAAATACTCTATTAAATTTAAACATGTGTAATTTTCTTTCATTGAGAGCAAAGTCTGATAAACTAGATTTAGCTTACCAAAAACTAATTTAATATCTCTAATGTTAACTTTTTAGATGAAAAGGGGAGAGAAATTATATTATAGTTTCGTTTTTTTAGGTAAGCAATTATATTTCTTGGAACGCAGATATTTCTTGTAAAACAATCTAAAATATTTTTGTGTTTAGAGGTTTCTAATGAATAGAAATAATCAGAGTTGAAGTAATACAGATTCATAATTATAGATAAGCCAATTACTGTTTTAATATTAAATTTTATACAGCTTATGTTTAAGAATACTGCAATAATAATTTATATTATTACTTTTTCATTATGTCAAATTCATCTGCAATATTGGAACGTATAAATATATACTTTTAAAATATAGCATCAGTTTATACTAGATACTTGTTTGATTTATCATCAAGTATCTAGTATCTAGAATTAGTTCGGGGAATCTTGATGTGATTGCGATTATGTTTCTTAGAATTAAACTCACCAACGTATTTAATACAGGGAAGGAATCCTTGTGATGTAAGTTAAATGTTTTACTCAGAAATATTGATGAATTCAATTTTCTGGTATATTATTGTTACTAATGGATAACTCATATTTTCTGCTGTTTATTTATGTAGTACTTTAAAATCTGGTAGAACACTACTCATAACTTTAATGTCTTATATTGTTTTCAAAGGAATCATTTCACAATGTTTCAGTAGCAAATAATAGAGCATTTATTAAACATTTTAGTATGACACTAAACTGTCTAAATTCAAAATTTATAAATTTAGATATCGGAAAATCATGCATTTATATAATATGAAAAAAAATTTCACTTAAATATCAAATAACATTTCAAATGATTGATGATTGTAAAATTATAGTGATTTTTGAAATTTCATTAAATAGTGTTGTTGTTATTACTTATCACACTTGGAGAAGCCAATTTCACACGTCAGGGACTGGAAAAATGAAGTCAGAAAGAGCCCCTTCCGTTTTTTAACAGAGTACCCTCTCAAGAGGGTGGATGTATGATTTGGCTCATAGATGGCAGCACCATCTGGGTCTTCGAATTTAGAGACAGGAAGCCAGAGAAGACCCAAGGTCTGGCTCCTACTACCCTCAGGGGAATTAAATAGGAATGGAAACATGGAGGAAATTGCGACCACGACATATTTTAGATGCCCCAATCTCACTAGGAGGAATTTTTGAATGAGCCGGGATTCGAACTCATTACATTTAAGAAGAACGACCGCAACCCTCACTTAATAGTGAAAATTTCGAATTAATGTAATTCTGAAATAGTTATGTTACCTTTAGGATATAAAACTTAGACACAATTTTCAGGAGTATTAACTCTCTTTTAAATTGTTGGTAATGAATAATATATAAAAATTAAAAATTCATATCTATCCAAATGCTTTAGATAAAATAAGATAAATTGTTTTCCTTTATTTTATCTGATTTTTATTTTGAGAGTTTGTTAATTTTTCGTTGTAATATTCCTTCAGATAACGAATAATTGCATAAGATTTATCACAGTGTTAGTGTTTTTCTTTACCTTAAATTATAAGAATTTTCTAATTAAAACAGTGTGTGATAACTCATCAAATGTAGTAGTTATCAAGCCAGTTCTCCATCATCTTCAGCATAGTATATTATGCAAACTTTTCAACTTGAAACAGTGTAGCTATTATAATCAATCACCTGTTAAAAATTAATATTGTTTGAGACTAATAATGTGAGTCCATACTTTTATGTAAACCTAAAATTAGTTCTCTAATCCCATTTAATAACTGGTAATAGCATAATAGTAAAAGATGATTTTACTGAAAGGAAGTTTGTGTGTTTTCAAAATAGCATTAAGGTAATACTTCAGAAATTTTCATTACAATGAATTCCCTAATGTTTTGTCATCACCAGGGAAAGCCTATTAATGAATACTTAAGTATTCAAATGATTCAATCCATGTTTCCCAAATTAGTTTCACTATTATACGATATAATTAACTGTGAAATATATTCATATAATGAAACAACTTCATTCTTGAAAGGATACAAGACATCCCTCAGAAATTATGTTGCAAATTCGAAAGTAGCTTTAGAGATTAGTGATTCATAATAATGAATATTTGCAGTTAGATGAAAATTTAGCTTTCGTATTTCTTGAAGAAGATGAAGGGTTGCAGGTTTGAGAAAGAAATTTATCTTGATTTCCTAAAAGTGAATCCAGTTTAAAACATTAATGAAAAAGAAGTAATTTTCTGATTTTTTAGAGAAGATATGATTTTTGATAATATATTGTGAAATAAGACACATAATTACTTGATCAAGGTTTAGTTTAGGTGTACAAAATTATTATGATCTTATTTAAAGTATTAAAAGAAATATCATATTAGATTATATCTTAAATTATAAGCTAAGCTGCTAAATTTCTGTAAAAACTGTTTGAACAAGAAAAAAATTTAAATTATCATCAAAAAATTGATTTTTGAAACCATATGTTTGTAATTATTTCTTTTGGGTGAAAAATATTGTTTTATATCTGCTTCATGAAAAATCAAAACAAGTAGAAAACTGCTATTGATTGTCATTTTTCTTTTCCTCCTTTTGTTTAAAAATGAATATATACCAAGACTAAATACATATATATATACAAACATTTAATATAAGCAACTGCAGCAAGTTGACATATGATATTTCATAAAATACACTTTAATCCTTGCAATTTTTTTCATAAATTATCGTTTAAAGTTCACGCTATCAAAACATTTTACTATTGAAATTTTGTAACACAGTTCAATTACTTTTATGAAAATACAATACTAAATTGTACTAATAATTCAATTACTATCAGTTAATCGATGCTTTTTTAGTAAAATAGCTAATTTTTAAGGTATAAAAATTCCATGAAACAAATAATTATAAGTATTTGAAATATTTCTTTGATTAAATTTTATTTATTCCTGGGTATTTATATTTCAAAATGAATCCCAGTTTTGCTTTAGAATATGGATGGCTACCCTGGGTGTTGCAGTTTTCCAAAAAGGCATTTGTACACTAACAAGGGAAGACTCTTTAAAAATTAACAATATAATAATGACGTCAACAGGAATTTTGTCGAATTTCGTAAAAATTATTTTTATAAGCTACTATATTAAAAGAAGAGAAACGTTTCTGTACTTTAACAAGTGTATAAAAACACGGCCTGATCTTAGTTCAGAATGGCTTTGCTTGAATTGCTTTGCATTTGCTCCATTGATTTACTATGGTTGTCCTCTCTTGTGCGATTATGATAACATAGCAGTCTAGCTGAAATGATATTTAAACTGTCGAACCATATGTTATTTTAAACTATTTTGGATTTTGGTATCAAGCATCATTTTTCAATATTTTTCTTTTCCACTAATTCAAAAACGATTCCATTTTTTTTAGGTTTTACTAGAAAACATAAATTGCATAAATTTCATAACATGCTAGAAATAATTCATAATATGCTGAAATTAATAATATACTTTTTTGCTAAATGCTTTATTTACGACAAATGTTTTGTTTCTTAGCAATTTTTATCAAAAGGTTGATCATCAAACTTTTAGGACAAAACTTTACCGCTTTGAATCGTTACAATTTACTCGTTTCTTAAGCAATGATTAAATGAAAAAAATATATAGTCATATCAAATGATATTACTTCGTTATTTTTTGGATTAATTATTGTTGTAAACAATATTTCTATTTAAAATATGAGATTAGAGAAATATAAAAGTTATCAGATAATTTAGAATCATGAAAATCATTTTTCAATATGTTATACTTTTCTCAAACTGTTTTATCCTATTTTGACAGTGCTAGTGATTTTCCCTTCTCTATAAGTTCGTAAAGGTGATTATAATGTTTGGGAAATGTACTGTCTCATGAACCATATTTGATAATAATCAGACACTAATCCATGTTGTAAGAGTAGTACAAATGGGATATTAATGAGATACTTACTGCCATCTATAATTAAATTGAATCCAAAATATTTGCATATTATTGCATATGTATCACCTGGACTGCAAACTCTAACATTCGAATAAATTGATTTTATACAGCGCTAAATGTATTATTATTAACTTATCAAATTTGATGTTAGCTAAAATTAACTAAAATGAGTTAATAATATATTTAAGAAGAAAATATTGTTAAATACTCTTCTTCGCTTTGGAATCTCCACCAAATTTCTTCATTAAAATCTGAGTAAGTTACACATAAGAAAATAATTTCACCCCAAAAGAATTATGTTAATGGTTAAATATAAAATCAACATGTATTACACAATGTAATTCAAATAGTTGGGAATGAAACTTATTCGTTTAAAAAATTTAGTTACATCCTTATATGACATAGTCCAATTGGTGAAAACAATTGTTTGTAATAAATCAGATTACAATATTAAATTATGCTTTTCCTTCATTTCAGTTATTTTATATATTAAAATAATTATTTTTTATATTAAAATAATAAAAAGAATTTTTCGAATGAGTCAATGTAAACAAGCAACAAAAAATGTGGTTCTATGAAACATTCTTCACTCTCATCTGGGAAGGAATTTGTGTGAAACACTTCAATGAAATTAAATAACGTTTCACTTTAATTGATCATGAATATGCCAAACTTTTTTCTTAAATTAAAATTTTAAAACATGAAACATAATAACAGAAAATTTGATTCCATAATTTTGCTGGTTAAATTCATAAAAGTGAATAGGTATGATTATAACTTATTCACTAACAAGTGTTATAAAAGATATTAGGTTCAATTCAAAATTAGAATAACATATCTAAATACCTAACCAAATATTTTTGTAAGAGAATGAGATGAAAAATAAAAAAACATACAGCAAAATCCATTCTTTTTCAAAATCCGAATAAACGACGTTTCAATGTATATATAATTTCAATAAATAAATTTACCGAGAAAAATTAAAATTTAATATAACATTAAAATTGTAAATATTTTGTCGTGTATTTTATTTTGTAGAAAATTGTTCAATTTTCGAACTAAAAAATACAAGATATTTTTTTTTAAAAAAAATATTTTAAATACATATAGAAACTTTTTCCATTGATAAAGCAATATAACCATAAAATTACAAACATCGTCAACATTCTAATTAATTCAGACTTAAAATTGGAAGAAATATCAGCATTTTTATATATAATTATTGTATTAACAACTGATAAGTTTCAACTGAATTAATATTATTGAAACAAGTTTGATTACCAAATTATGAGCACTATACATTGTTAAAATCTCTACAGAATGTAAACAGAGGATTAACATTTTGGCAACATTTAAATTCAAATGTTTTTTCTCAGTTCTCATATTTGTTATGTTAAATAAAAACAGGTTGTTTCCAATTACCCTTCTAACAAGAGCATCAAATAACCGATAATTAATAGTAAACCCAGTAACTTTCATTATCAGACATTTATTATTGAAGTAAAATTAAACATTAAAAGGATGCATGCACAATATTTTCTAATTGCACCTACTCGCCAACCTAGGAAGTGCGCTCGTGCAGTGAGGTACTGGAACTTGAGAATGAATCACAGCAGAAAATCGGAAATTTTCACAGATTCAGTTCTGTTAAAGCTATAATAAACTAATTTAAGATCGGGTTTGCGATTCGGGAGAAACTAACTTGGTTTAAATATTTATCTCTGGAAAGTCTTGAAATGTTGCGGCAAGGGCAAAGTTCTGCTTGTTGAAGATGTAATGCATCGTTTCTGCGATCTCGGGAGAAGATACGGATGAATAATTTGATTAAAGTTTGTGGTAGGGAAGTTCTCTAGTTTTCTGATTCCTTGATTATGCAAATCTAATGCTGAAGTGTTTTCTGATATAATTTCATCTTGCGTTTACCTATTTCAGCGTGAAAATTTGGCCTAGACAAGATAATTGCCCTACAAAAATTAAAGTGTTTAATTTGGATAAAATAAGAACAATGGAGAAACTAAGTTTTAAAATTTTATCCATAATCTAATAAATAATTATTATTGTAACCAAGTAATTAATTATAAACATAAAACTATTTTCTGTGATTTCAAATGAATGAAATCATAAAAAGTATGTGAATTGTTCTGCTTATATTCCAATTTATTTAATATCGAAACACTCTCCAAGTATTCAACTATTTTATAGACCTGAAGTGGCAAAGACGTCGACCGCGGTCGACTGGTAAACAGCGAAGATATATTAGGTAGTCCATGCAACCATCTTGTTAATGTGACCATATATTAAGAATTTCATTTATGACTTAAGACATAGAATCAATGAATTATTTAAAATAAAAATTTACTACAGTCTACGCTTTAAAACCCAAAACAAACTGTGCAAAGATTTACGATTTAAAGATTTATGATTAAAGGTTTACGATTTAAAGCCTAAAACGGACATGATGAGTGTTATTAAAATATTATAGAAAAAACTATTGAAAGGTATACATCTCAATTAAGAAAACATGAATTGAGAAACTTCAAAAACATGGAGGAAGAGTGCATCCGTAATCCAAACCGAGACTTCGAAGATTTCGCTTAATACTTACTTGTTTTATTTAAAGAATTTAAAAGAAGATTCGCTGACTTAATTAGGTTGAAAGAAATACTCAATTTTATGATATTTCCATTTAATGAAAATGTCAACATAGGTATCACATCAGTCACGGTAGAGGTAGAAATTATTAAATTAAGATGCGATATATTTCTTAAACCAAGAGCATATTTAGCGATACTGATTTTTGGAAATTAATATTTGAGGTAACATTTCCAAATATTTACAAACTGATTTTGTATTTGAAATCATACTTTGGATTGACGTATCTTTGCAAATCTGCTTTTCAATCATGAACGCCATAAAAGCCAAACATCGGTTGTGTTTAGCAGATGAACATTTAATTCCGTGTTTACGCATTGCAATAAACTCGTATCAGCCAAAATATGATAAACTTGTCGCAGATATACAGTGCCAGATTTCAACTAAACGAAGTGATTAGGGTGGTCAGTTTTTGATATATATGAATACTTTGATTAATTTCGTTAGTAAATTTTTATTTTATAAATATTAATATTAAATTTTTTTAAGAAAAGTTACATAATTTACTATTTTTTTTTTGTTCCGAAAATAAATATATTACGTTAATTTTGCTCTGCCAGTGGTAGACCGCCTTCGATTTCTTAAATGTGGAGTAGACCCCGGATTCCAAAAGTTTGGCCACCCCTGCTATAGACGAAGTGTATATCTCTTGTTTTTTGGGATGTAAACTTCTGAGTACAAAAAAGAACAGAAATGTCTTCGAAAAATTTTAACTAATACTCTTACAAACATTTATTTTATGAAAATAATAAAAACTGTTTTAAGTGCGTATAAAAATAAAATTTTATTTCCCACCATGAAAATCTTTTCCATTTGAAGTTGAGTTGTTTTCTCATGTAATGAAACTAATCTTTAAATAAAATTTTGTTTTTAGTTGTCATTATGATTAGTTTTGTTAAATTTAAAATAAAAATATTTAGAATCCAAGATTAAAGTAATTTAGAATAGGAAATTTATTTTTGGGTGTACTCTCTCTTTTATTTTCATATTTTCTTAAAGTTAATGAGTGCAATTTTCAGTGTATAAGCACGATGAACTCATTTGTCCTTAAGTTTTAAAAGCATTCTGTATGTTGATCTAGCTAATATCATAATATGATGAACTCATAAAAATTTTTAATTAAAAATAAAGATAAAAATACTAAGAATTAAATTAAAAATGATTCGTTCATTTAAAAAAGAGTAGCAAAAAATGCAACAAAAGGAAAACATAACTAAAAATAAAAAAAATAGTGAATTTGGAATATAAAGAAGAAATAAAATTTTAAATACATATAAAAATGTTCATAAAAGGAAGTCAAACAAAACTCCTTGTGTACCACAAGCCATACCATGAGACACAGAAAAAATGCCTTCTCACATAGTAAATACATACAAATTTTACAAAATTCTCAAAACGCTACTCTCACTTAAATAGGAATATAAGCAATATTTTATCTATTTGAGATCAATATATATATACATGCTTTTAAAACTGTAGAATTTAAGATTTTTATCAGCAGACATAATTGGTAGATTTATTGCTGATCTTCCTTCATGACAAAATAGTTGGTTCTGTTTAGATAGCATATTAGATTTTGATTTCATGACGATTACTATTAGCCAATACTACCAGCGATTACTATAGCAATATAAATATCAATGTCGCTTGAATATAGGATAACTTTTCTCTTTTTACGTATTTTGAATAATATTTTCATTATTAAAATTAAAGGAAGAACATTTAAAAATTAATTTTAATTTGTTTATATTCAAAAAAGGAACTTTCGTTTACATAAAGAAACTGTTGCTTTTGGGAAAGAAAAGAATTTTGAATTTGTAGTATCATTTTGTCCGAAACATTATTCAAAAATAATGTTGTTTTAAACATGAATCACAAATTAATCTGTTCTTTTGCAATATTTATCTTAATAAGCCTTAATGAGTTAAACTGGAAGAACACTCCTCAATGTATCTAAATGAGGATTACTCTGTTGTTGTTATGTCCAATCCTTCAGGATCTAGTGGCAACTAGATCAGATTCAGGAGACCATAAACCCTAACACACCAGAAGTGTACTCACTTGGACATCCTTTAAAGCTAGCCCCAACAATAGAAGTTCTGGGAAATAGGTGACACTTGACACAGCAATAGGTGACATTTGGAACAAGTCGAGAATTACTCTGAAGTGCGCAAAGTAATGGAAAAAGATTAACGGTTAGACTTGAAAATGGGAGGTATTTTAACTTTGCTGATAATTTTTATGAGCCAATTGTAAGTATTTTAGCTCAGAATAAGTTTTATAAAAAGAAACAAACATTTCCAGACAACTTCATCGTGTAACTTTAAGTGCTCGTAAATTTTGAATGTAATTAAATCAAAAAGAATGAGTTTAACACCAACAATTAGCATTTTGGAAATGTATATCCATTCATTGCTACTGTACTTCGAAGATTTACGAAATTTCGCAGGGACAATAATTTTCCTGAGTATGAAGAATAAATAAGAAAACTTTCTTGTAATCCCACTTAATTTATTTGCCATTCGGCAAAATTCGTTCAATGATAATCACAAAAGATGCCGAATGATACCAAAGGAACCTAATATAAGTTTTGTCACCCTCGCTTTTCATGAAGAATTACAAATGAGAAAAATAGTTTTTCATTGAATTTCCAATAGTTTAATCGAGCACTGTTAAATAAACTTGTGCCAGAAACTTTAAAAAAATAAATCCTCATATTTAATAAATACTGGCCTCTACATTATTTACAAAGTTATAATCAATGATGAATATGTTTGCCATTTTTTGACTTTCCAATACTTTAAGATATTAAAGTACTATGGATTTTTGGAGATGACCCCATGCTCACAATTGTGAACATAACGGGACATCAAAAGAATAATGTATGTCATTTTCACGAAGAGTATGGAAATCATTGAATTCATGAAACTGTCAAAGCAAAATCACACACAGCTATCTAGTGCACAGCTAAATGATTTCTAGAAATTCTTCAAAGAGATAATATCAGAACATTCATGCTCAACAAGGGAAGCATATTTCCTAATTCTGTAAGATTGACTATTGAACATATTGAACAAAAATAACTCAAACTGATAAAACATACCACCCATTCTCTTGATCTAATTATGTATCACATTTAAACATTTTATAGGAAATAGAACTAACGTGAATATCAATTTCAATCTGAAGACGAGAATGTAATTGATTAAGACACAACTGTATTATTTTATTGATTCCAAGAAATGAATGGAATAAAGCATTTAATTTTCGGAAAATCAGGCTAGAGAAATGAAATGATTTGGAGATCACATAGGATATTCCTAAAAGTTTTAACGAAATTCCTATTAATTAATTAGAAAATGAGACTTTAAAAACATAGGTATATCAATAACATGATATATATACCTATGTTTTTAAATATAGGTATATATACCTATATTTAAACATATATAGGTATAAGATATATAGGTATAACATCTTAAACATAGGTATAGTTTCATAGTAATTTTCTGATTCACCAATTAATACGCAGATGACACATTATTTTCTCAAATAAAAAATAAAATGAATTCAATGTTTTTTTACTGAGTTCTTCTTTTATCAAGAGCCTCGTTGACAAGAAAAAATTGACAAGTAAACAGTAAATATGAAAGTGTTAAATTATTCGAAGTACATTACAGGAGAATTACAACAATGACTGAAGAGGAAATTTGAATATAATAATAAAAACAATATAATGAAAAAGGATACAATAAAGTAAAGAATAAGTAAACAAAGGGTCGGAAAAAATACTGGGATAAATTGGAAATGAGACACTTGTATTCATCTAAAAAAAGTAAAGACATTTAATACGGCAAACAAATTTGAAAAAGCAAACTGATTTTTTACAAATTAAATTAAGAAAATTATATATCTTTTTAACATGCTGCTTTGTTAATCATCATTTGTTAATCATTCGTATGTTTTCAACAGTAAATGGCATTGTTTCGACTAAAATTCATGAAATGAATTCATCATACATTTTTTTCTAAATTTGATGAAAATGTACCTTTCTTTCACTTTCCAAATAAATTAATATCAGCTACAGAATATTATTTTAGAACTGTAACTTTTATAGCAAATCATATTTCTCTTCAAGTCAAGAAATGGCTGCTAAAAATAATTTTGTTAACATTAGCAGATTGAATGATATTATCTTCAATTTTTCTTAGTCTTGATTTGGTTTGTTTCATTTGTTATTCTGAAATTTCTTTTTACATATGAGAAGTAATTTTAGAGGAGCTTACAATTTAAAGTGGAATTTAAGTAACTTTAAACTGACACGCTCAAAATAGGAAATAAATCTTGTAATGGTAAATTAAAAGACCAACTCTAATCTGGTAAATAGTAGCTTGGTTTAGTTTTGCTTATCCATACTGGCAGTCATAAGAGACTCTTCAAAAGGATTCTATTGTAAATTCATTGACCAATATGTAAATTTTCCATAACTGATGGTTATATTCTTATATCCCTAACTATTAATCACAAAGAACACTTAACAGCTTACATAAATAATGTGATCATTGAAAGATTAACACAATCATTTTTTATATCTAAAATAATTAAAATCATAGGCTTCAATAAGGTGATAAATTTACTAAATTCTAAGTTTTTAAAGAATTTATTAACCATTCAAAAGTATCTAGTTATGAAGCAAAATTGTCAAATAAAACAATACACCAAAAAAAATGTCAAACTTAATTCAAAACAAAGGACTTAGTATTTGTATATGTACACTTGGTCCATATGTTTGGCTATGGCTGTAGCAATTTTTGGGAGAAATTTTTATTTTAACCTAACTAGATTAACCACAAGCTGCTACACAAGAAGTCAAAAGGTAAGATTTTCACACTAATTCATGTTGTTGTATTAGTGTGAAAATCTTGCCGTATATATGACACTTGGCGAAGCCAAGCCTACCCGTCAGGGACTGGGGGTATGAAGTCAGATACAGAGTCTTTCGTTTTTGAACAAAGAACCCCCTACGAGGGTTAAAATATGACTTTTAGCTCATAGATGACAGCACCATCTGAAACTTCGAGTTTAGAGTTAGAAGTCAAAGAAGACCCAAGGCCTGGCTCCTAATACTGCCAAAGATATTAATTTGGAATGGGAACATGGAGAACATTACTACCACAACATATTTTACATACCCCAGTCACCATTAGTGAACACGACGGATCTTGGGTTAAGTCTGGGTTTCGAACTCACCACCTTCCGGTAAAGAGAACAACACCCTAACTAACCAGACCCCCGCGACCATGCACTAATTCATAGTTCTCTCTATTTCAAAGTTGAATTTGTTTTAAAAATTAATAGAATGAAGATTCATTTTATAAAAAGTTTCCAGGATGTATAACAGTTTTTAAGCAAAATTATTATTTTACTTTAACATGTTTTAAAACTTTTTTGTGTTTAGCTAAGGATAATTATTATGTCTGAATTAAAACTTTCTAACAATCACGTACTTAACTCTATATTATAATACTTGAAAATCCGCCATTGTTTGTACAGAAAATTAATTATTTCAAAATTCCATATAATGCTAAAATGAGCCACTTGCCAAGCACCTGACAATAATCTATGAATATAATTGCTTAAAGATGAGTTCAACGAAAGGGAGTTAATTTTCAATACCATCCTCTTAACATATCAGAGAATTACCTGACAATGAGAAGGCACTGATATTCTAGACTCATCAGTGAAAGCTTATTAATGAATACTTGAATATTCACAAATGATGTAATCCGTACCCTCCTAATTACTTTTACCACTATAGGATACGGATAACCGTGAAATACATTTATATACTAGTATAATTTCGTTTTAGGAAATAGGGTTCACTACAGGGAAAGTATGTCGTATACTAAGAGGTAATTTCATATGATTCAGTAAGTAAAATTGCGAAACTTATAAGCAAAAGACATTGACTAAATCAAATAAAATCCAGGTTTGATGCTCATTTGAAGTTCACAGTCTATGTGTGTGTCAGATATTCAGTGCAAGAAATATCTTATATTAAAATATATTAAAAAAATACTCCAGAATCTCCATAACTATTTATTCAACTAATATTTTCAGTTTAAACTTTCGTCTTTTATTGTAACTTTCTCTCTCTCTTTCTCTCTCCATGTGAAATGACGTTGGTAATCATATTTTATATCGATACTATATATTTAATAAAGGTATATCAAATTAGTGATTTTTCATAAAACGAAACTTAGAAAAATGAAAGATATCTCAGTTTAGTTGTTCATTTCTTGCCCGACAAAAAATTCAATGTAAAAAAATTATTGTTTCAAAATAAAATATTTCTCTCTAATCCAGAAAAGACTTTTTTAACAATAATTATTTAAAAGAAACGTTTTGGATTAGAATATTTGTTGATTCCCTGTATTATGGAAAATAAATGGCAACAATCAAATACATAATCTTGGTACAAATGACAAAAATTTAAAGTTGAATAAAAACATTCTCATTTGAATTTTTTTTCTCTCTTTTATTCTTTGTTATCTTAATTTTAAATCTTTATTAAGGACTTGCGAACCGAATCATTCCGACATTAATACGCTAGTATTCATTAAGACATAACTTATGCTTAAATACAGAAAAACATGCATCTCATGATTAGAAACCAAGTTACATTGTTCACAAGTTAAATTATTGAAGAAACCAAATATTATAAGCTTATTTCTTAGAAATAATATATTAAAACATCTTTCTCTCTCTCGTTCTTGTTCTTTACTTATTTTAACTTCTGTAAAAAACTTAAAAAATGTATGCCAATTACTTTAAATGAATGAATTTCTATTAAAAGTAGAAGGAAATGTGGGAAAATTATATTGAGAAAATAAGTTATCATGAGGTCGATATTTAGATAAGGTATATGATCATATTTTATTGATCAGATCGTAAACAACGTATCATAACGTAGCAGCATTATAGAGCACCTTATTATTATATCAGCAGTTTATTGAAATTTTTGCTTCATCCACATGATCCAGGTAAAAAGTTATCAATGGTATTCAGAGAAGCTTATGCCTCAGCTATTTAATTAGTTTCAGTTTCGCATGCCATGATCGTTGGTATGCACACTCTTGCTGAATTTTTATTGCAATATACACGGATCTTTTTTGTAAGTATTCTATAAATCAATTATTTATTTTCAATAAAATCTTTATACTGATTGGTTTAACAATTTCCCCTTGAATGCAGTGCACACACACACACACACATCATATATTCATATGATTGTCTTCACTTCCTCTTCACTTTATTGAACTACCTTCTCAATTTTACTTATAATTCAATTTGTAGCTTTCCAAATTTCAATGTTTGCAAAACCAACTTTGGTTGTTTCCAAATGTTTCAACCAAAACTGTCTCCTCTGGTTGACCTAATTTTTACAATACTCTGAATGATGTTTTAAATTTTTTCCAATGAATGGCAAAATACAAAAAAAGATCTTCTCGGCCAGACCATTCGGCACCCGAAAAAAGAGGGAGGCCTAAACTCAGATGTCTCGATTGCGTTGAAAAGGAATTGAAAACTTTAATGATTGCGAACTGGAGGTCTCAGGCCATGGATAGGAGATCCTCGAATTCCTTCACTGCCTTGACAGCCCAGGATGGGCCCTTGCCTTCTGCAAGGGCCCATCCTGTGCTGTCAAGTCACTGAAGAAGAATGGCAAAATCCTTTTTTTTTTTCTATTCAGATTGTTTTTAAGAAACTCAGTGAGGTCCTTTCGTCTGTTTATCTATGTTTTTGCATGACTCATTTTAATATTCACTCAATATATAGTCTTACACTTGAAGAATTAACTTTGGATTCAGAAACTGATTTATTTTCATTAAATTTTCTGAAAAATCATAAAATTAAATATTTCAACCTTTAACATACACGGAAAAGAATTGTATAAAAATATATGTAAAATATTTTCAAAATGAAATTAATTTACATAATAATATTTTTCTATTTACAAAATCTCACTGCTAACCTTCTTAAAAAGTAATAATTTATGTGACTAGTTTCCGCTTAATTTATTATAACTATTAAGCAGCATACCTTGTAATCAACTACATAAACAGTTTGTTTTAACCAAAAGTTTGAGTAACAAAGTGGAAGTTTGTTTAATGTAATTTTTGAGGGTAAAAAAAACTAAGCAATATTCAACTAAGAAATCGTACATTTAGGGAAACTTAATCTCATTAAAAGTTAAGGAAAAAAAACAAAGTATAAATAAATACTGAATAATAAATCTGAAAAGTGCTTACATAATTAGTTAATTAAAATAACACTTAAAGGTTCATTTTTTCTTAAAAACTCCTAAATAAACATTTTTCAAGATTAAAAGATCAAGTTAAGATTTCTAAGAAATTCCTCTTAATTAAGACTTTGTAATTTTTTGAAAAAAAA
>JAPDSC010151350.1:0-12340 GCA_026290005.1 Latrodectus geometricus
TTAAAGGTTCTTCAAAAGTTTTCTTTTAGGTAAAAAAAAAAAAAAAACAATATTATATTATTTAATTTAAATAATTCGTGTCGACAGAATGATTCTTATTGGCTGAATAAAGCATTTTAGCTCCTAATAACCTATTAAAATTGGATACTGCATTTGTTTTAAATTTAGAAATTGGTTTGCAAACAAGATTATGATAATTTAGATGTGATATCACTTTCTTTGCAATTGCTTTCTACATATTAGAACACATTCTTAATTAATTTCTAAACTAAATGATTCATCTTTATAAATCGGATTCTGATTAGAATGTTGCATAATTTTATTTATTGACACCTTTGCTTCTACTACGATAAAATATTATGACAATAACTTCGTAAAATAATTATCTTATCAATAATCCGTTGCTTAGATTAGTTCAAAATATACAATAATGAAAAAAATTCTGAAAATAATTATCCTTTGCCTATTTATATATAATTTCTATAATTCGCCGTTTACGAAAAGAAATATGAGACAATACATATATCTAAAAAATTGAAAGCAATTTCTCCCTATAACCATAAGATGATTTGAATTTGTTGGCAGATTTTTAAAAGTAGAAGTCAAGAAACTGATTAACTTGTTAGGATACTTGTAAATGATATTTTTGGTTGGAATATGTATTAGTATATATCCTATCGAATTAGTACACACTAGGAATATATTTCTTGAACTGTATGTATTCTTGGTAAATGCTGCGCTCCTTTACATAACTTTCTAAGAGGCTGGATTAAATTACTCATAAGTTAAGCTAAAATTTGTTTGGATAGTATTTGAAAAGCCATATCCATAAAATCGTAATTAATTCAAGATAGTTCTTGCATATTAATTCTCTAGACTTCTATTTCCGCAAAAAATAAATAACGAAATGGCAGATTAACAAGCCTTCATGTTGCTATTTTCAGTGTTTTATTTCAATAATTCCACACCTTGACAGAGAAGTTAATTTTTTAATAAGAAAATGGAAACTCTGATAATCTACAACATGAGAAAGAACTGAAGAGTCTTTACGAAAATTATATAAAAGTTTTCTATTGTATAAAAGGTTGGATGATGTCTAAGCGTTTTGAATTCATATTGTCAATAATAAAATTTTATTTGTCGACTTTTTCTTGTATTAACTCTAAAGATGCTCATAACTATGGAATTATTAAACACATACAAGACAGATTTTGACAATGTTTTATACAATGTCTTAGCGTTACAGAGCTTTGAATAGTTTGATATACTTGTCTGTTTATACTACATAGAAATTTAGTAAAGTGCTTATTTTTTAGATATATAACAACTTTTTCATAATTTTTTTCATCTTTATAGTTTAAAGAGCATGATTCTAGTTAGAATATCTCACGCACAGTTAATACTAATTATTTCTTTCATTTCTCTTATCATTTCATTTAATTATGCATTCGTTTTTATACGTGAAGAAATTTCTCATTTTTCCCACTTTTTTAATTTTAAGAACTATATATTTTTACAAGACTATTTTTTGATCTCTAAAGTATTTATACTCTTTTTTCTGACCTGAGCATTTGTATACGTTTATTGTTTATACATTTTGCAGAATTACTTAGAACTATAACATTATTTCCATACTTTAATATGAATTAAATAAAATCCATTACTGAAAATAATTTCTTAGTTCAGTTTTAGAGCCCATATATAAAGTTTTAAGGAAAATTTAAAAATCGAAACCCATTCGTACATTTTCTCGATAACGGTAACTGCTAACAACAGACACAGGCACGTAATTCACTTTCTGTTTTGGCTTAAATTTTAAGAATCACGACAAATTTATCGATAAGTACTTCAACTTTCCCCTCATGCTCTCGAAATCATGAGGACTTGTTCTAAAAGATATGGTCCGGTAGAGCACCCATAAATAACTTTTTAGGAGATTCGCTTTTACTCCCCCCTCTACTGCGTCCCCCACCACACACGTACCTGCGAAAAGTTTTTCGGGGTCGACCAAACGGGTGGAGAGGGAGACACAGTAGATATCTCCATGTTTCATGTCACGTTTCCGAAAGTTGTCGCCACGTTTGCCCGCCGGTGCGCTTTTCTATTATTTATTTGTTTCCCTCCTCTCCCACTTCTCCCGTTTCCCCTTCCCTGGATCAAAAAATGAGGTCGACGCGGGAAAGAAGAGGAGATTTGCACTGGTAAAGAGTAGGAGGTAGGTCCTCTTTTTTGATGCCGCTCTAATGACCGAATCGAATTTTCGAATAGTTGGCCGTATTTCTGAAATGGAAGCTGTTGCCACTCTATATTTATATATGTATGAAAACAGGCGATCAGTGATTTTTTGTGCACCCCCATGTGGGTAGGAAAAATATTACTACGTGTATTTTTGGAGAGAAAAAATTGCTGCGTTTTCATTTTATCTCATGAAACGGTTGGATGCCCCTCGACATTATACTTTTAGTATTGAATAATACGAGTGCAGTATCAATTTTTTTCAGGAAAGAAAACGTCAAAATTGAACAGCGAAGTTTAATTTAAAAGCAGAGAAATGCGTTTATGAAATGCTATAGATGGAAAATATCGAATTATTTTTGTATAACTTAAATAAAAGTCTAAAAAAATGGAAGAAAACTTATACGAATCAACGGTAAAACAAATTTATGTTCTAAGAAGCTAAAAAATATAACTGGAAGTTATTCGCTGTTTTGCAAAAAAGCTTCTAAGAGATATCTTAAATAAAGTACTGCTATGCGTAAAATACATTTTCTATTGCCACATGAAATATAAAATTAAATTTCGGATAATATGGTGGGATAGCCTTTTTAAAATTAAATTTTTTCTTCTACCCAACCTAATCAGCCGTATTGGTAAGGATTATATATGCTAATTGTTTGTAATCTAATCTGATTACGCTGATATGAAATGTAAAAAATAGACTATTCAAATTCAATATGATAATATTTAAAAAAAAATTTAACTTAGCATTTGTGTGAAATATATTTTCAAATTAAAAATACTGTTTGTAAGAAAATACCTGAAGCATTGTGGCGTACTAGCACTTAGAACTTCAAAGGCACAGATCTGAGGTTTGACCCCCGGCCTGGACAAAGTCGACTCAGCCTTTCACCCCTTCAGTGAGTCACTAAAATTAAGCACCAAGCATGTTTGGGAACTAAATACTGGGTGTTTCACATTAGTGTGACCACTTATCAAGGACGCCTCCTTCGCACTCCAGATCCATCAGTCAAGAAAAAAAAATGGCCACTGTAGACCTTGACCCTATGGGGGTTGTCGTAACGCTGAGCCTTAAGAGAATATCTATTGCTCTACTACAATTTAAATTCATAAAATGGGAATAAAATTGAGAAATGTAGTACAAATATAATTGTAACTTATTCAATTATTAAGTAACTTTCCATTTAAAATAAATATTTTATTACTCAATAATTATAAACTCTTCACATAATAAAACAATGCTCTGTCCATCTTTAAAATACAACTTCCAAAACTTTCAGTCGACTTTGGTTCATCTTAAAAAGTATATAAAAAAAACTACTCCATTAAGTGCAATCAGCTTCTGAAAAATCAATATAATGTTCTGGAAATATATGAAACTAAATATGTGTGTGTCTCAAAACAAATGTTCATATTCTTCAAAAATAAAATAAGTAAGAAAATCGAAAATCAAAAGAGAGTATTAAATAAATAAAATCTCCTACAGTTGTGTCTAATAAAATAAGTGTGTGTAATTTCTAAATTTCTAATCTGTACAATAGTATAATATCGCAGTAAAGAAAAATGGGCTATTTTGTAATGATATGAAATAAATATTAAGAAATGTCACTAAAACAACTGAAATAAAATAAGGTTATTATGTAGGCATTACTTGCATAAATGACTATTCTAACCATGGAAGCCGTAGTAAATCATCTAGAACTTCCAGATATACCACTGAAACTCCTGATTTAATGCTAAATATGATCTTTAGACACACCGGCTCCTAATGATAGAACCGCTTTGTTTGAAATGGAATGTCATGGATTCGATCTCACCCACTATTGCAACAAAAGATATATATGTTGAATTCTTGCTTTTTAGATGAATCTAGAAACTCTTACAAGCATTTAGAAATGAATTTTTAAATGTATTTAGAAATATTCCGAGTTTGCAACATGTTAGTATGGGTCTCCTTATCTAATGAAAATACTCTCAGAAGTCAATTCATGATAAATATACGTGTTTTACAACGACTTTTAATTACCAGGCTATCCGCTAAGCGACATCAAATTTTCACAATATAAATACTATTTCGAATGTGAATAAAAATATTAAAAATTCAAACGAATTATTGTCTTAAAAAGAAAAAAGAAGTTGTTGGAGTTTTTAGCTTCTAAAACTTGTAGGCACTGTGAGATAAAGAAGATTGTTTTCTTCATACTGGAAAACTAAATATTCGATCATTGTCCATTTTTAGAAACGAAGAATCATTAATCAATTTCTTATTCTTGACATCCAAAGTGATTAGTCGAAATAATTTCTCAGGAGTTTTTCCGATTTTTGTCTTTTACAATGTATGAATACAATTCACTAAACGTTGAAACATTCTCTTTCGAAAGGTCTAAGGAGTAAATTTCCTGAAGTTTAGTAGCAGAACTATGCGGTAAGAGTGCATCTTATATTCTTTGTATTCTGCTTTAGATATACTGAAAAAAACTAAAAAGAATAAATGTTATAAGAAGGAATTAAGCTGTTAATGAGTTTTTAATTATCTACGTTTTGCGCGCAGTAAGCTTTAACATTAATTTATAATAGTTCAAACAATAGCATGAAGAAGCTCGCCTGCAGCTTCTCATTTCAACAAACTACTTTAGTTTGAAACATAGTTAATTTCGTTTCATTGTAGTTTGATCATATCCATTATTTAAACCAGATAAGATCATGTCTAAAGTCAATATTTAAGATTCCATGATTTTTGATTGATTAATTTCAAATATAGTAATATGATTTGCATACAATTGCATTCGAATTCTATTCCAGTCCTCTCATAAATTTATGTCAATTTTTCAGGGAAAACTTCCGAAGAAATTCAATTACGGTTCACTCAAACTGGCACGCAAGCAAATATTTTTGAGGAGTTCTTGTTTGCACATGAATAAGCATATCCTAAGAAATGTATGTATAATATCATTCTACGAAAATGATCTTGGAGGGGTTTTCTACAGTATTATTTATTTGAAATGACATTAATTCAAATATACAATCATAAATAATCCGAGTTAACGAGTCCCATTCCTTTCTACGAAAACCTCTCATTAATATTAATTCTATTGTTTCAGAAAAAAGAATTCAAATCCAAATAACATTTCAAAAATCCATCTAAAATAATACCTTAACTTATGCCAATCTTTCAAAAAATCCCAATTCTTATACAGTTAAATCACAAAGCCCTTTTAAATAAGCCACTAATTACTCATTTCAGCATACGTAAATAAAACTGATAATTTATTTATCTATTGCAGCATTATTTTAGATTAAATGCAACCCGTACTCTCAAACGAAGTACTAATATAAATTATGTGCCTATCAGAAACGACAAAAAGCAGTATCTCCCCCAAACGTTGACATATTGTTCTTTCAAATGAGCGGAGATCGTTGCCATTTATCTGTTCCTTAATTATGGCTGATACCTATCATTTTATGCTCCATGCGTATTAAGAATTTAAGAATCGCTAAAGCCATTTGGATTAACGATACCCAAAAAAAGAAGCATTTGGAAAGCTGTGACGTATTGGCGCATATTATTAGAGCTTCTTCCCCAATGAAGGGAGAAAAATTGCACCATGGAAAAGAAAGGATTTTTATTTTTAAATTCTTATCTCTCTGAAAAATGGAAATACGTTCTGTTTGCAAAAAAATAAAGGAAACAATTTGAAACTTTTCTTGGTGATTACAATAGTAATTTTAAACGATCGTTGAAATTACTTCTAAGTATTTTTCTTAACGCACAATATCGTGATAATACGTAATAAAATTATTTACAAATTGAAATACTGAGAACAAAATATTTGTAACGAAACAAACTATATAGGTTAATAAAAATAAAAAGTATAAAATTTAGAAAAGACAAAAAATAATTATTAATATATTTAATTTTTCACTATTTCAATATTCAACATTATATAGAAAATTTTATTTATTCAAAATCATATGGTGAATCAACTAATTTTCGAATTAAGGAAAAATAAAGGAAACAGTTAAAACTTTTTTGATGATTTCAATAATAATTTTAAATAATTGATAAAATTACTAAGTAATTACATAATTACACTGTGATAACAAAATAAATTTCCCAAATGAAAACATTTGACTTACAAATTTATTCTTATTAGCACCAGAGCTTTGATGCTTCGTTTTTCTTTTATATTATACTTTTTGTTTAAATTGTATAGTTATAATGTGATAATTATTAATATGATAAAAAAATTTGGAAAATTAACAAAACATCGTGAAAAAATATGACTTTAAAATTATTAAGCGGTATAGAGCTTTCTTACAAGAATACTTTGATGTATACAACAGTCCTATATTTTCTAATCCAAATTCTAAAAAATATATTAAGTATCTAAAAAATTTTATGAGTGGAATGAACTAATAATTTTCAAATTTGAACTATTTAATATAACTGTAAAAAATAAGTAAAAAGTGATGCACAATATTCAACTAAAATAGAAAATTGTTATTTGAAATGAAATTTAAAAATATATTAAAGAGAAAACAAATTTTTTTATCAAGAGTTCTTAAAGCATTCAAATGTTTTCAAAACTCTTAAAACGATGGATCTTTGATGATTTCCTTCTTAATGGTATTATTTCTACTTTTCAGTTCAAAATATTTGCATATTGTTGATTAAATTAAGAAAAATAACTTGATACAGAGTTTTTATACAAGGTTATTATTACAAACTTGTCAATATAAACAGCTTTTTCGATATTCCTAAATATTACAACAATGGGTGTCAATATTTCTGAGTTTAAACTTACGATGTTTATTTCAATAAGTAAATATTTACGATATAGTTTTTCCAAAAATAAGCGAAAAATGAAAGAAATAATATAATTTCTGAAGAATTGTTCCGCTGCTAGTACATTTGGTATCTTTTGAGGATTTCAGTTAAGTATTCAGTATAAACATATTTGCATACACGCGAGAAACCTTGCAATGGAGAGGACAAAGAAACTGTTTTTATTTCCGTAGCTCTTATTTTTTATTGAATTTCCTTGTAATATAATATTACTATCATATTTCTATTTAGTTATTGTAAATTTTCGAGTTTGAATCCGTAATATCTTTTTATATGGAATCAAACAAATGCACACAGGTATATTATAGGATATGTCATTACTTGTAAACATGCGTTAGTAGTTTGTCGAGTATTAAATTTTCCCTCATAAGCTATATCGACTCCAAAAAATTGGCAGAATAACAAATTCTGTTATAAGGTATTTTAACATCCATAATGCCAATTGCATTCCTCGAACACTTTTCATAAATGACGCATAGTATTCACGCATTACAAGAGAGATAATGCAGAAACTATCCAAGTACGAAGCCAGAAAATATGCAATAGATGCGTTACATCCATCTTCCGTTGTTCAACAATAGCTGGGATCAAAACTAGAACATTTTGCTTTCAAAAGCATTCTGCTACCATTAGGCCACGACAAACCTGTAACAAGCTTTTTGTACCCCACATCACGAGCAGGCTAATCTCTAAGATCTTTTGTAAAACATTCTTCATTTGCTCAGCCTAAATTACTTTCCTCAAGGATTCTTCATAGATAATGGGCCGTACTAATCCATCTCAAAAGAGAAAATCCGGAAAATTCATATACGCCCACCAAGAGAGACATGGAATTAAAAGCCTGAGATTAATCCCTAGTCGTTCAACAATGCTGGGGAACGAGCCTAGGAGCTCTCAATATTAAGAGTGCTTTTCTCGAATCATCAGAAAAAACCACATAAAGGGTCTTAAAACAAAATGACAATAGATGTTAGATCGAATTGCTAATTAAATATTTAATGGTTTCTCCTAGCAGTAGAAATATGCTCTTGGAAAGTCGTGGATTGAAACTCAGCCACAAGTTAAAAGACCCATCTTCCTTTTGTAGGCATGTTTATCGAGTTGAATGCTTAGAATTTTTTTGGATATCTTCAATAGAAACACTCAATACGTCTTACTATCTATGAAAAGTCCTCTAAGAAGCTTAAAGTATGCTTAAAGGAAACTTTATAACTCCCATCTATTAAACTATACCATATGTGGTGTCACATCCTAGAATTGCATGAGCCCGCAAAGATCGTTATCTATCAAACTTCATCACTGCGCGATTTAAATTAAACTTACTTCGAGAGCTGCAACGTCAAAAAAATTATACTGTGACAAATGATCTTCAAACTGCTTCATAAGCATCCACTGAATATCAGGCAATCACTATTTTGTCATTGATATCTTTTTTCTGAATGAAAAGAATACTTAAAACCATCTTCATAAAACTTTATCTGAATATCACGCATACGTTTCTCAAAATATTCACAACTACATCAGTAATATAGTAATGTCTTGGGCTGAGTTATTACTATTGGACGATTAATAAGGCAACATACCTTTCTTGATGCTTTGTTCTTGCTAATCTGTTGTCATACAAATTTTGGCTTTTGCCTATTTCTGATAGCTCTAGAAGTTTCTGATTTTGGTCTAAGCTTTCAACCTGTCAGTTTCAGTAAGCTAAAAACATGTCTTCAACAATGGGATTGATCCCGCAATGGGTTTTCAGAATATCCCAGAATTAATCTTTAGTATCAGACTTACATTTCAAATGACGATAGGCATAATTTTTATCAAAGATCATTTAAAAGAAAACGTTTTAGCTCATTTTTGTCTATTCATAAATAATTGTTCTTTCTTTCGGTAATTTTATAGAATGATATTTCAGTATATTATGATGTTGAAATATCATTCTATAAAATTACCGAAAGAAAGAACAATTATTAGAATGATATTTCAGTACATAATGATTACAAAATAATGTAAATTTGCATTATATATATATATAAATATATATCTTAATACTTTATCATTTATTTTTCATATATTATTAAAATTCATTATAAATTGAATTAAATTAACATTATTTAATTCAATTAACATTATGTGAAAATTTCATTTAAATTAATTAAATATTTATTCTTTGTATTTTGTTTTCCTTACATATTTTTAGAGAAACACAATACAACAAATACCTTTTTTATTTACTTTTATTTTGTTTATCACTAATATATGGAATGAACATTTACTTTCTTGGAGAAAAACAACAAAAGAAACTAAAATTTTGACAAGAAGAAATAAAAGCCTAAATATATATATATATATATATATATATCTTTTTTCTGATTAAGCAACCAATAATAATGCCTGTAAGTTTAAACTTTAAGCATAATATTTTATGCATTTGTGATTATTTTTTCTAAGTCCCATCTACAATTTAATTTTTGTAATCAAAGAGGGATTTTTTTGTGATTCATTAAATTAAAAGGGAAATTAAGTTTATTTTCATTTATCTAGAATCAGGTTACACATAACATGTCGACAGTTGTTCAGCCACGGATTAATTTAATATAATTATTAAATTGGAATTCAGTGACGTGTAATTTCATCTCTTTAATTCAAAATACATAATGATAATTAATATAAAATAAAATTATACAATTCATCTTCAAACTTTTTCCGCTCGTATTGATTTTCGGGGAAAAAAATAATCCTCATTCGTTTCGGAAACTGCATACATGGGGAAAACTAGTTGGGAAACCTCTTCACCATCTCATTGCCTCTCCAGACTTCGACCCCAAATACTAGGGAGAAATCCACAAAATGAATCTATAATTCCTTCAGGGCACGGGGGAAAAAATAAGGAGAAAAAGAAAAATCGTAGGGAATCTTCACTGCGATTCGTGAAACAGGTCGAGAGGGGAAACAGACGTAACAGAGAGATGCTGGTAGACATGGGAGTCATTTGTTGTGCGCGAAAGAGGAGGAGGAGAGATGCACACATGTGAGTGGGGGCAAGCAATTAGCTCGGCCCCCAGTGAGAACCTGCAAGAGCTTCCCTAACGATCGATGAGGGACTAACCTTTACTTGGAGTGAAATCAGAAGGGGCAAACACGAAAAGCTGTCGTTCATTCTTTATTAAATATGCACTCATTACTGTGTTTTACCGTTATTTATCTTGTTTGTTTAATTTTCGGTGGTAAAATCAAAAAGATGGGTGAATAATTGCTTAAGGTAAAAGTGAATAACGCTTGGATAAATATGAAACTTTATACTTGATGATGAAAACCGGCAAAAACATGCTGCCATCATTTGAAAAAAAACGTTAGTTTCCCGTCATATACTAAATGAAATAAAAAGCTTATTTCTTTCCAATTTATCTTCTGTAAGCTGCATATTTCGTTATTTGTATGATATATTAATCATATTTATCCCTTTTAATAGAATATTGTTTGGGATTATACATAATAAATATTGGGTGCAGAGTAACTAAAAGTTTTAAAAATTTACTATAGTTCTTTCTTTTCTTTTTTCTTTTTTTTAGTTATCTCTCTCTCTCTTTTTAATGTGTGTGTGAGAGATCTTTTTTTTTTCACTTTCTTCAATGCATTAAGTTAATTTTCAATTCATTATGGATATTTTGAGATATTTTACTACTCGGTTATAGATACTTGTCAGGAATCTCTATATGTTTTAAATCACGAATAAAATTTAAAATCATGACAGATATTAAGTATTTTATATCAATATCAAGAAAGATTCTATAAGCATCACATGGCTTTAATTACGAAGAATTGTTCAGAAACTAGTACTAAATTGAAAATTTGTTAAATTGTAAGCTTGTTAAAGTAAAGGTTATAGTTCAATTTAATATACAACTGTTCTGAAATCAATTCATAACTCTAATACTAAATCGAACAAGAAGCTTTTCTATGCTTAAATACTTGTGTTTTAAAAAAGATTGCATACTAAATTGTATTGTTTGAGTTTACGGTGCTTATTTAAAAGATTAATACAAGACTAGTTAAATACAAGAATGGTATTATAACTAATCATCAAACTAAATTGCGACTAGACTTACATACCACATTTGTCAATGTATATTCATTCCATATAATACTTAATTAAATTTTGATTTTAGTCATTATTTTTATGAATTTTCTAGCTAAATGACAATATTAGTTAAAAGTAATGATGCTCAAATGCATGACAAAATCCTCTGAATTAACATTTATTAAATTTAATACATAAGATCATAAAAGTTACTGATATCAGTCACTCTTAACAATCCGTATATCTCATAGTATATAGCAGAAATGATTTGAGAGAATAACTCTTGACATATTATCAGAACATCAATGATACGTACAAATACTGAGCAATGTTTCCGAGTAGCATTGATGTAGTGGTTTCAAAGACCCTTCTAAACAAGATGGATGATAATGGATTTGTTATCAATCCCATCAGGTTTAACATCTCAACTTACTTTTCTTTGATCACTCCTTCAGAAAAACAATTTAATATTACATTGCAACCTTGTATATGCTTAAGTATACAAGGAAGCATAAACAGTTTGAAGTAAGATAGTACTTGAACTGCGAGATATTTTACCATATTAAGTCCATTGAAGAAATTATGATTAATCAAGCTAGTTTACTTATATCATAGCACATATGTATAAATCTATATCAATAAATTTCTTATTCCATTGCTTGGTGGGATGAAACTTATCTCAAGATTTTGCTCTCATCCTAATTTAAAACATAGGATACGTTTCTTTTCGAAATTTTACGGATATTAAACTTAAAATTTAAAAAATTAAAAATTTAGAGTTTGTATTTAAATTTAAAATGTTATTAATGATGAGTTAAAATCCTCATGAAGTTGATTATACTGCAATTTAATTCATTCAAATAATTATCACCTTTTCGGAATTCTGCTTGCTTAAAAAACGGGGAGAATGGTCGTTCCTTTCCTCCTTTTAAAATTATCATCTATACCTAATCGCTGTAAGTAGAAAAATATATACATCATCATATAATACCTAAACTTTCTACATTTTAGCAGTAATTTTTCTTAAAAATATGACATTATTTACTATTTTTTTTATTTGGGAAATTGTTTTAACAAGATGCAGTGAATATGTTTCAATTTCTTCAATACACCATCGAAAATGCATGAGAGCATTCGCTGCATTGTTTTATGGAAATGCATTGGAACACGTGAGAAAG
>JAPDSC010151352.1:0-11994 GCA_026290005.1 Latrodectus geometricus
TTCGAATTTTCTATTGATGTTGGCAATATTTTGAATACAGATGAATGTCGAATGCTGATATTAAATAATATAATATTCAAAAAATTAATTTGATTCAAAAACCTAGAAATTACAATTATTTGAATTATTTTCTAACAATGACTTGAAAGTATTTTTAAAGTTTATTTATGTTAATAAAAGATGTATACATTTTCCCTCTAAATTTCTTGAATATTGAATAACCTTGTATAATATTTTATAGACTACATTAATCTACGAACATTTTTTTAATGTTCTTGTCACATTTTTCATGTTTATTTGAAACGAAGTGAAGATACTTGAGCAGTGAACTCGAATTTTGAACTGTGAATTACGTTTCTTTGCTTATGTTTAGACTCTTCGTTAAAATGATCTGCTATAGTAAACCCGTATCAGAATATCCCTTGGAATTCCTTGGATCAGTGTCTCAGTCACATATTTGTTGCGGAAACATTGCCAGTGAATTCGCATTCCGTACTTTTCTTTTAATTAAATATTTTAACTGTACGGAAAAATACTAATTTTATAATGCATAAAATTCTAACCTAAAATTGATGATAAAAAGGATTCCATCAAAGATTTAATGGAATGGTAGTTTTAGCAATATAGTTGTATACATTTTTGTTTTTATTACATTCATTAAATCTTTTATTTTTATTCATTCATTTCAGTCCAAATAAGGGACAAAAATGTTTTATGAAAATTAATATCGTTTCGTTTGTTAACTCAAAAAATCTGTTATCGAATTTTTTTAAATTGAATTTCTATTTGGATGTCATCTTTGTTTGGATGGCATCTATTTGGATGTCAATCATTGCATACCATTTCATTAGATTTTGTTGATTGAAATGCATTTTCAAGAATATTAAGTATTTTAGCATTTAGAATTTATTTAAATTACTATTTTATTTCTCTACTAGTACTATTTGATCATTCTCATAGTAAATATTTATTTACATTAAAAAAAGTATAATGCATGCTTATGTACAATGTTTCGTACCTGAAGGGATTTTAACATAATAAGGGATATGGATTGTTTAAAAAATATGCTGTCAGTTTTAATCGGAAAATTTTAAAATGCTCATCTTATTCATTTGTGTGAATATAACTGAGTAGATTATTTAAAAAGGCTGCAATACATGCTGCTCAGGAGCTGAATATGAGCTCTTTATTTTTCAAAAATGTTTTCTTTTATTTTGTATTTATTGAATGTTATTTTTTAGATATTGATTATATAATTTTATTTATAATTCTATTCTATACAAATTGATTTGATTTGTGTACTATACTATATTGATTGCTTTATATTCTTATACACATTGATTATATATTTTATATCAATTAAGTAAATTACACTATTTTTATTCCATTGACAATTTGCATGAAGTGATTGTGCTTGGTGTCTATTTTAAATTTATTCTACTTAATAAATATGCTGTATTTATGAGTCAAATAATTTAATCGCGTTAAGAGTAACACGTATACGTATAACAAGTATATTATGAGTAACATAAAGTCAACCACATAATAACGTTAAATATTTTGGCAGAAAAAGTTAAGAGCTGCTAATGATATAGTTCACTGTGTAATCAAAAACCAAGATATATTTTATTTCAAGTAAGTTTTATGTGAAAATTGCCTTTGGAGTTTGTTTTTATTTTATTTAACTATGGTTTCAGTTTATATTCATTTTAATTTTGAAGCTCCGATACAAAAGCAGGTTTTTTATGGTATCAAAAATTCAGCTTCAAAAAAGTAGATTTCAATATTTTGGATTTCTTTCTGCAATATTTAACTATGCACAATGTAACTTTTTTCATAATTCACAGAATAATCATTAAAAATCTAACATATTCTGTTACTATTTAATGACTAAAACTTTAAAGTAATCAATTCTCATTTATTTATCAATTTATATTTAAAACTATCTTAATTATTGGTACATAAAATTAATAGTAATCTTAATATACAGATTAATTTGATACATTCAGAAACATTTAAAATTGCACACCAAGAAGTAAAAGGTGTAAAAGCGAAAGTTTGTACAATGAGATCCGACATGCAAACGATACAAATTTGGTGCCAATGCGCATAACCACACACTCTGCAGCGATTTTGCAATCAGAACTGTACCTGATGTAAATCGGCGTAGAGTGGAAAATTCAGAAACCTGACAATAACATGCTAACTCTAGGAGAACTTTTTTAATCGAAGAATGCCAGGGAGATGTGTAAGAAGACATTTTGCTCAGTTAATCTAATTTGAGAAAGTCCTCATAATCGAGTTGAATGTCGCAGGCTTATATAACACACCGTGTTGGTCAACGGCTCGAACGTTTAGATTGGGTCGGTAGAACATGTTGACAGCAATGAGTACGAGATGGTACCCACGTGCGACGTACCAAGAAAATGACGAGACGAGAGCAACGAAGGATCGTGAGCCATGCTGTGTCTTGGATCAAGTAGTGACTTAATACACACAGATGTAGGAGTGCTACTTTACAATCCATTTCCAGATGCTTTGCGGAACAAATCTGCTATCCAAGCTCTCGTTTTTATTTATTGCCTTTAGCACCGCAACATCGGTGACTTCGCCTACAGTTATGCCAAGCCCTAGTGACATGGAATGTACAGATTGGCAAAACGAGGTGTTTAGTGATAAATTCCAAATCGTTTTGAGAATAGATGTTAACCGTATATGGGTATGAAGGTGCTCTGATGAATGATAGATTTTTGACAATACTGTCCCACGACATAATGCCCGCACAGCAGTCGTAATAGTTAGGGAAGCCTACGATAGCCGATCCACTCTTGTAGTGGTACCTTAACGGGCCAGCTTTGTATGATTGCATTCTTCTATCTCACGTAGGGCATTTCCTAAAGGGACTTCCAGGGGCAGTTTTACTACAAGATCATATTCCTCCATTGGAGTTGCTCCAGACTGCCTACGTTATGTTCTCACTTTTCCATGGCCATTTCATGGTTCACCGGATTTGTCCTTTATATGCATTTTTATAGCCAGCTGAAACTCCAGATGCCACCATGTCCCTCTGTACATGATTTGAATGTGACTGATCAAGATTTATTGGAACATCTGTCTCAGGGACAACATCAGACTTCTAATTAACTCAATGCCGGACCGTGTGGCAGCATGTATTATAGTAGGAGGCCATACGACGCGCTATTGAAGTTACAGAGTATTTGTCTAATTGTACACGCTTTTTTTTTTATTTAATTCTCTTGATTTTGGGATCAAATGAATCTCACATCTGAATGATTGTATTTATTAAATTTCATTTCAATCGCATACTCCCTGCTTGGTGCACAATTTACAATGTTACTGAATATATAATTATTAAAATAATTAAATACAACTTCTAAACTGCTTATAGATTATTAAACAGGAATAAAGAAAATTGTGGTGCAATAAATTGTAATAAATTAATAAATATTTAAGTTTCTATTATCATAATTAATAAACACATTATAAAAATATGCACTACGAAATTATTTTGGGAGCAAAATTTTGAAGCGACAAACTTAATTCATTTTAATAATTTACTTAAATATACATGAGACTAATGATTGAAACCAATCTTAGTTTACTACAATTTGCTGCTGCCTTTACACTTGTATTCATGTTCATTTAAAAAATAAAATCCATTAGTTCACTATTCGTAAAAATATTAGTATTTCAGAAATTAAAGAAAAAGAGCTAAAAAACATTGGACTTTTATTTAAGTATGTTTTTGTTTTCTAACTGCATAGTTCATTGAATATATCAAACACAAATCCAATAAGACAGTTAATAAGACAGGCGGCTAGATCCTGCACCCTTGCATATACGCGTTCGTTCTCTGATTAGTCACAATATTTGTTACTAGTGCTGTCATCTATCGGTTATTTAGAAACTTTTAAAGTTATTTTCAAAATTACGGTACATTCCCGATTACGTTGTCTTTCATTAAAATGGGCGATCATAAATGTGATAAGTGCAATAAAGTATTTTATCAAAAAAGATATTCGAGTCAACATAACGACAGAATTCATCAAAAAAAATTTAACGGCTTCAAAAACTAAAAAAATATTTAAGTACAATAAATGTGATATTCTGTTTGATTCTTGCAGTAATGAAAAGGAACACCGTAAAATTCATTTTACCATTCACTGTGGTGAAGCAAATTGTGTTGAAAGATTTGAAAATTTGGAAAAGTTAAGACAGCATTTAAGATATAGCCATAAATTCGAAAATCAAGATAAATATGAAGAAAAGACTTTTGAATCACACGAAGGTATGTAATATTAATGTATTAAATCTTGCTATTTTACAGCCATTACTCATATGGCTGTAAAAGTGAATAAATTATATTTTAAAATATTATTGGGGATATTATTATTGAGTTAAATGCTTTAACTTATAATCTAAATATATATAATTATTTATTAAAATACATAACAGAGAAAAACGGCATATCATGATTAATTTTTGTAATATATATATATATATATAGATATAGATATAGATATATAAAGAAATATTATTTTCCTGTGAAATCTATTTTATTATGTAAATGCATAATATTTTTTATATACATATATTTCGGATTTTAGTAAATGGCTTGCTTTTGAAGAAGAACAAACAAAGTCTAATTTTGTTTTGGCTCAAGGAGTGAAAAAATTAAAATCTCATTTAGTGTATCATTATATGTGTAGCAGAAGTGGACATTATAACAGCAAGTCCACAGGAGAAAGACAGTTGAAAGCGCAAGGAAGTAAGAAAGCCGTCTGTCACTGTACTGCTCAAATTATTTTGAAAGAATTCATAGATCACTTAGTTATGAAATATTTCAAAATACACTATAAGCATGATGCTGTATATCAGCTTATGAATGCACATGTCATGATTATGCAATTCTAAACAACATATGTAAACACATTCATGCAGTCAATTTGCTTTGCAAGCAAAAAGAAACATATATTGGTCCTCTTCAAGTGATTCCATCTCAATCATCACCAATATTAAAGGATGCAAACAATTCAAATGATGATAAAATAACTAATTTTGCCCCTACTAAAGAAAATATTTTAAAGAAAATCAATAAATTTTACATGAAAACCCAAATGAAATCTTCAATTGATAGGTTAGTAGCACAACAAATTTACAATACCCTTCATTCTTTAGAACATTTACTTGATAGTGATATCACCAATAGTGTCACATTCAATGTTTCTAAAGAGCCTTCTAATAAGAAAATTATTCCCCAAAAAAGATTTTTTTCTACAAAGAAACAGAAGGTTAAAAAACAAATGCTAAATAAACCATCTAGGGAAGAACAATTAAATGTGGCTTGCTCACTTTTAAATGAGCCTTTTTTACGTATCAGCTGTAACAATGATCATAGTTATACTTAGATGTCAGATATAATTTTTTTTGTTATGATTTATTGAATCCTATTTTGATTATAACAAATTGCTTATTGTTCCTATTTTTATTATTACAAATTGTTCTTTTTTTATAAAGTTAGTGATATGTGATTGAATGAATTTTGACAAAAATTATTTTATCTAAATGATTCAAAATTTTAACATCACAAAGTGAATAAAAATTATTATGTGAATAATTAATTACCAATCTCAATTATTCTCACGTATTAAACCTTTTCATCAATATAAATTTTATTGAATTCAAATTAACTATACAAATTTTTGGTAAACTAAAATATTTTTATAT
Source organism: Latrodectus geometricus (assembly GCA_026290005.1). Classification (NCBI taxonomy): domain Eukaryota; kingdom Metazoa; phylum Arthropoda; class Arachnida; order Araneae; family Theridiidae; genus Latrodectus; species Latrodectus geometricus. The sequence continues at coordinate 5,749 of JAPDSC010151352.1, forward strand.
TTAACATAACAGTTAAATACATGACATTTTAAAATAATTTATATTACAAATAATATTTTATACATAATATTAATGATTTTAACTATATTTCATAGCACTGAAAGTGTATGTTTCTTTATTTTGTTGAATATACAATAATTTAATGTTTAAATAGAGCTGAAACAAAAAGAATTTTTCGTTGGACATCTCTAAACTTTAATTTAGAAAATAAGTCATTAAATTCCTTTTACTGTAATTTTTGGCACCATTTTATCTGTCAAAGACACATTCATACAACATATTCTCAACATTACTATTGATATTACATTTTTTTACTTTTTCTGAAAATTTAAACAAAGATTTTGTATTTAAGATAGCATATAAATATGAATTAAACTTTAAAATTTATATCATGAATAGATATTTGCGAAAATTCATGTTTTAATTATATTTTCAAAGTTTATTATTTATTATAATTATAAGTATATTATTTATTATAATATAATTATAAGAACATAATAAAACGTGAGATATAAAACAGTTAAAACATAAATCTTAACTTGATGAAATTAATTTTATTTCAATATCATAATATCTCATTAAAAATTATTTTTCGAAATCAAATATTCAGATTTAAAAAGTATGGTTTTAAAACAATATTAATTTTTTTAAATGCATAGAATTTTCACCATTTTTAGGGTGATTCATTATTTTTTTCTTCTATTTAGATGCAATATTTTAGAACATAAATTTAATTTTTCAAATTTAGATAATATGTGAAATCCTTTTTTACTGATTTATTGTTAATGCGCAGAATTTTCGATAGTAAATAAAATCTTTAAAATGAGTCATGTCCATTATATTTTTTATTTCTTTTGGCACTTTCTTTTAATAGACCTCTAAATTTACCACTTGTTATCATTTTCATTTTAAGGCAGTTATTGTCCAGTGAAAGGAATATATTTAATGTAAAACTAATTTGAATATGTGAAAAAATGTTATAATGATATATTCTGTATTAAATATTTATTTGTTAGAATACTTTTATAAATAATAGAGTTAAAGATTATTCATTTATATATGTATATATATATATATATATATATTTTTCTCCCTTTGAAAAACAACTTTTCATGATAGACAAACTGTTTTTAATATTTGTAGAAAACAATTCAAGAAATATTAAAAGATATATAATAACAACATGGATTCTCTTACGGAATGATAGTTTTTATATAAATAGAAACAGAAATCATTTGGTAGTAAGAATTAAATGTGAAAAATTTACATTCACAAAATTTTTCACCAAAAGTTCAACTGAAGTCAAAAAAATACTATATACTTTGAAGTTTATTGTTTGGTTATTACGTTAGTCTTTTATATATTTTTTAAATTATTAAAAATATAAAATTTTGTGGATGTTCTTCAGTTTGTATGTATTAAAGCGACAGAACCATTTCTTTTAATGATTTTAAAAACATATAGTGTTGATTTTGCAATGTTTCTGCAATGAGTAACAACAAATAATAATTAGACAGTAAATTAACTACTTATTATAGCTATTTAAAATCATCACAAATACAACTATAAGGGAAACTACAAAAATAGTTTTTATTTTTATTTTATCCAAAATAAATGAAATCAATTAAATTTCTTGATAAAAATTTTCAAAATAATTTAATAAAATTCATATTTAATGTAATAAAAAATTATAATAAAGATATGTTGACATTTTGGAGTAGAACATACTAAATTAAACTATTAGCACATTTTGGTTACTTCAGCTGACAGCAATTGATGAACTTCCTGTCTGTAAGTTATTAAAATGCGATTTATGAGAGGTGGTCTAGGTTAAAGTGGAAGAATGTCCCGTCAAGAATTAGAGACTTTTGTATTCTTGAAAAGTGCTAAAGGGGGAAAAACTTGCATTGCAGTAAAAGCCAAAACTATGTAGCACTACGAAGCAAAAATGAAGAATTTCATCACCAAAACCCCAGACGGTTAAGGGGTTAATAACTTAAAATAAATAACAATAAAAAATGTGATGTGATATGCTAAATTCTATATTGCATAATGTGTATGCATAAAATGTGTAGCTTTAGTGTATCAGAATACCTAGAAATCTCATGTTCTAGCTCAATAGTAAATAATCTCTTTCACTTATGGTTTATTATTAAAGCAAATTCAATTTTTAATATATTAATTGTGTAAAAAATAAAGTTTTATTGACATAACATCCATGTGAAAAAACTTTCTCCAGTATGAAGATAAATGTGTGGAATACCTGAAACAAATTTTTTTGAAAATTGTATTTGTTAATAAAATATTTTTTCTCTCATATATATATATATATAATTAGAAAAATAACATCAAGTATTATGTAATCAATATCAGATAAGGCTTTTATTTGATGCAGATTTTTTGTTTACATCTGTACACTTAAAAATCTTTTCCGATACTTTTTTATATAAAAAATTACTTTTCTGAATATCCATTGAAACAAATTATTTATTAAAAGGTATTTTAACCTCATATAAATGTTGTTGAATTTTGTGTTGCGTTATTGCAATTGCTAATAACCATGCTAATAATTCATGATCTGGATAATATATATATATATATATATATATATATATATATATATATATAAGATAAAATAATGTACCTAGATATGTTGGAAATGGTAGTAATCTATACATATTACCAAATTAATAGTTATTATTTCAGTATGATTTGAAGCACTTTTAAAGTAAAGTTTGATTCTAACATAAAGAATTAAAACTTTCTTTTTCCCATTATCAATATAAAAAATTATATTGGTTTTCTTTCATAAACAATCATAATGGAATCAGATTGTCTATGTACTTGATTTAAATATAATTCAAAGTTGATATATTATAAATATGTTGCTATTATATACATTTTATTTCAACTTAATTATACTGTTAGAGAAATAAATTTAAATTAACTATTCTATTTAAAATTTTAAGATGGCAAAAGGATATAAAAGCAACACAGGATAAATCATTTTAAATGCCTTATGAATTAAGAATATTGTTGAGTAACAAGGCCTTACAAAGCTTAATGAAATATGTTTAGATATAATAAATAGGGTGTATTTTTTTAAATATTACTTTTTCAGACATAATTTTGTAACTGAAATCACATTTCTCATAAAAAGTTTCTTTAAAATAAATTGATGTACTTGATCGCAATGTAAGAAACATACAGAAGTTAAATTAAAAAAAGGCACTAGTTTAACATATAATAATTACATTTGTTTTCATTTCAGCTTAACTTAATTGCTTACAATTACTTAATATTTATTTTACAGTTTAAATAAATAATTACTAATTTAAAACTAATAACACAGTGACACAAAATATTAATAATAATTGTAAATTCAAGTTTCAATCTTAGTACATTTTTTTTATTAAACAAACATACAAAACTAAATTTTAATTTCTAATCAATTTTTTTCCTTCATTGAATACACACAAGGTAAAAAAATTAGTATAAAATCTTAGGAAAATATTATAAAAAATAAGTAAGAAATATTAGTTTAATTTAATTTTTTTCCTTTATTAAATATAACATGGTAAAAAAATCAGTGTAAAATTGTAGAAAAATATTATAAAAAAATAAGTAAGAAATATGAGTTAAATAGTTTTCATATATGATTTCTTTGATATTTTTAATAATTTTTGAAATTACATACTCAAATTTTCAATAAAAATAAAAAACACTTTTTACAAGATATTCTTTCGAAATAATAAAAATATTCTATTGAAACAGTATGTTTTTATTAGTTAATAAACAAAGTTAATGAATTTGTAATAAATATTTAAGTAAATAAATATATTAGAAAATCATGTGGCTGATATAATTTATACTTTTATAATCAAAATATAATTTTCGTTTATAGTTTAATTCTTTTCGTATAGATGGCAGCACTAATAACGAATAATGCAACCAACCAATCAGAGAACGAACGCGTATTTCTAAAAGGGTGCAGGATCTAGCCGCCTGTAAGCCGGCATGTACACATGTATTTACATGTTTTGTCTACCCTTTTTTCTTGCTTATTGAGCTGTTTTGTTCTGAAAATATGCAAGTTTGTTTATCATCACGGGAAAGCAAAGGGTTATAAATTAAACAGATTTTAAACTAAAAGCTCTAGTGATAAAAAATAATAATAAATGCCGACAAACATGTCATAGGTGAAAAACAAAGCAGGCAAGTACAAAAGAAAAAAATATATCTGATGCATAGTTAAAAAATTATTTATTTTTTCATTTAATTGTTGATGAAACAAATGTGTTTTATCTTTAGAATGTGTCTAACCTCATTTTACAATTTATCAAAAACTAAAATTTGAAAAATATATGTTACTCTAATTTTCCTTTGTCTTAATGTTTTATCTCGTTCTCATTAGAAATGTTTTTTTAATTTCCTAAAATTTGAACCGAATTAACTTCCTTAAAAGAATAATTAAAGATAAAATTACTAAACATCACCAAAATTCTTGGAACAATTTCATTACTAACCTAAACCTGGAAGATGGGTCCTTCTGGAGAGGTGTGAACAATAAAAAAAAAAGAAGTTTCAACCGATTCCCCAAATTTTGGACAACAAATTAGTCACGTCAAACAAGGAAAAAGCTGAGTGCCTCGCTAAATCTCTCGAGAAACAATTTAAACCCAACAACTTACCTAACCCAGCTCAAGAGCATAGGGTTAATCATAAAATTACTGAATACTTCCAATTATGTACTCCCTCTCCATCCAGCTCCTGAGTTCTCAGCATCTGAAATAGGAGAAATTGTTGCAAAATTAAAAAATAAGAAAAGCCCAGGACATGACCAGGTGACAAATAAAATCATGAAACAAATCCCAACTAAGGCGATTTGCTATCTCTTCTCCATCATTAATGACATCTTGTCACTTGGTCACTTCCCAAATATATGGAAGAAAGCAGTGATCATACGAATCTACAAACGGGGAAAGTGTAATAAAAAAACCCGAAAGCTATTGGCCCATTTCCTTATTGCCCACCATGGCTAAAATCGCGGAAAAAATCATCCTTAGAAAATTAAATAAATTTGAAAATCAAAACATAATTATTATTCCGGACCAATTCGATTTCAGAAAAAAATTATCCACTACCCACCAACTATTGAGATCTGTAGAAAAAATTTCCAAAAGTCTAGCCAAGAAAAAATCTACTGGAGGAATATTTCTTGACCTAGAAAAAGCTTTTGATAGAGTGTGGCATAGTGGATTAATTTATAAACTAATAGTCAACAATTTTCCTATCCATCTTATTAAAGGACTTTTAGCGTAAGGGTAGCAAATATTTATTCTGAAGACCCATTCACGCAGGCGTCCCTCAAGGATCACTGCTGGGTCCTTTTCTATTCAACATATTCATTAATGATATCCCCAAACATCCAAAAAATATGCTTTGTCGGTTTGCAAATGATACTGCTATTCTATCCACCAGTTCCCAACTGAGTAATATTCATAAAAATTTACCTGAACATCTTGTGGCCATAGAGGAGTGGTTGAAGGTATGGAAATCAATTAATGTCACAAAAACCCAAGCTGTTTTCTTCACGAGGAAGTTGACTACCCCCCCCCCAAAAAAATCATGTTAGGTGGAGTGGATTTACCATGGAAAAATAAGGTGGACTACCTCGGCCTAACAATAGACAGAAGACTAACTTGGAAACAACATATCCAAAAAACAAAGACTAAATTTATTACGGCCAAAACTCTCCTATACCCACTAATTTCTAAACTCTCTTTGTTTAACAAATTATTATTTATAAAGCATACCTCAACCCAATAATCACTTATGCTGTACCAATCTAGGGTGGAGCTGCCATTACAAACTTTAAAATCCTTGAGGCGCAACAAAATAAAATTTTACGAATGATCTCTTGGGTGGAATATTACTTTAGGAATTCCCTAATTAGGAAAAACCTAGGTATATTGTCGCTCGAAAGATACAGTAAATATCTCTCCTTTAGATTTTACGATAACCTACCCAAAATTAACAATTTGGAAATCAGCAAAATTGAAAATTATAGCCCATACGAAATTCAAAATTTTCATTAGCCGAGGTCAGTTCTGAGGATAAAACCTCTAACTAACAACCCCACCCACCACCCGAGATGTAAATACAAAAAAAAGATCTTGACTTTAATCACTTAACTGTAAATAACTTCCTTTTCATAAATATCTCTGTATAATTTATATTAAATTA
>JAPDSC010151359.1:0-20898 GCA_026290005.1 Latrodectus geometricus
GAAACCCTTCTCAAGACAGACAGTATTTTAAGTGAAAAATATCTTATTGAGTTTGGGTAAGAGCAAATAAGAAACTGGCAAGTATTTCTCGAAGAAAAATTGAAACAACTTGTCTGGTTATGAAAAAGTAAGTTTTTGATTTTGGTTTTCCAGTTCGAAGTATTAGAGCAATATATTAAGAATATTTCACTTTGACACCAAAATGGTGAAAGTCTTGAAAACATATCAAGTATTTGTTGTTAGGTTTTGAAGGGTTGTAACAAAATTAATTTTTTGACACAAGTGTATGGAAATTGGAGATTTTTAGGGCAATTTTTTTTTAGCAAAACTGTTTTTATTTATTTTTTTTTTGGTAATCAGAAAAATTTAAATTAAGAATCAACAATAAAAACATATTATTTTAACATTGAAGAACATTATTTTATTTTAAAACGTTATTTCTATAAAACTTAAAAAAAATAAATATTGTATTTTTTAAATGAAATATATAGTTGTGCAAAATTAAATAAATTTTTTTATAAAAATATATTTTGCTCAAGAATATGTTTTATTGAAGAAATATAGTTAGTAAAAGATTTCAGTCACAAAACTCTTAATTTTTTTTGCTAAGAAATAATCATGCATTTTTTTGCATAACCACTATGCTAAAACAGATAATTTGTAAAAATTTGAGACTAAATCGTAATAGAGTGCGCCCAATTCAATATGTCTTTACGGTACTGTAATAAAAATTACAAATTTTTTTGAAAAACATTCAAAAGCTTATGTTAAACTAACATAAGTTTTGGATATTTTTAACATTGCTTAGTGTTGTTATTTTAGCATTGTTTATAATCTCAACAATGCTATTTTGCTTAGGTTTCTTAATATGTTTATAAGCTTACAAAATATTATCCATACTGTGTTGTAAAGTAATTAAATAAAATAATATTAAATATTTGAGCTTCAGACTTTTCTTTTTGAAGCAAGACAATTCAATATATATATATATATATATATATATATATATATATATATTAGTTTAATCTATCTATATATTTGATCAGAAAAAATACAAGTTAATACATTTAAGCGTTTAATTTGCCGCCGACTCTGTCTAGTGGTTAGCATGCCTAGTGGTCATGGGTTCTGCGGATAGGGAGTTCTGGGTCTATTCCTGGATCGGGCACGGACGTACTTTCTCACTCTCTCTATCATGTCTTTGTCCTTTCCTTGTATGAATGGATTATGAATGTTTGCCTACCCTATAAACGGGTACCTATGGTATGTGTGTTCAGAGATCAAGTCAGTCTTCTGCCATTTTGGTTCCTCTCCATAAAAAAAAGCTGCATAATACCCTATATCAGATCTTTTGGACCTGGTGTGGACTTTCCTACACCAGGGGGATAAGCAACGACAACAACAGTGGTTAATTTACACAATGAAGTAAAATTAGAGGAACATATTTAATTCTACCGTTGGTACTGATTACTCTATATTTGTATTATATATAAAGGTAATTTATTTAATGATATAAATACCACTACTAAAGGGTAAAAAAAGAAAATGTAAGAAATATTTATTTATCACATAGTTAAATTTGTAAAATTTTTCATGTTTATAGAAATTATGTAATTGTTGGCTTTTTTTTTAAGAATAAAATTTTTGGCTCTTGTATTGGCTAGTTAAGAATGCTTAATTAATTGAACAAGTATATTTAGAAAGGAAATATGCAAATGCATCTTGTTAAAGAAAGAAAATTTAGTTACTTTTTGTCTTAACGATCTTTGTAGGAAGCATATATCTGGCAGCAAAAGCAAAATCTCTCATGTTTTTTCCAGGGTCGCTTAAACTAATTTAGCCTTGATGAATAAAGAAAACATTAAAACTTAAATGTTTTTAAAGATTATTCTGATGTTTTTACAGAACTTGAGTTTTTATATAAATATTATTTTTTATAAATCTATTTCTTATTATTGTTTTCTTAAAATCAATTTGCTTTCTGAATTTCATTGAAAAATTTAAGAACTCAGTTTCTAAAAATATTGAAAAATTTGTCTCTTAAATTATGAGGTTTGGAATTCCTAATTTCTTTAACAGAAAGATGTAGTTGATGATGACAGTATCTTTTTATTAAACTTAGTCGCGTATTTGTAATATCATTTATGAGAGCTCAACGAGTGATTTTCGTTTAGATTTTAAATTCAATAAATAATTTATACATCATTTTGAAACAAAAAATTACTTCTAATTATAAAATTTTTGAGAAATCTAGAAAATATATAGCCAGTTTTTTAATTATATAAATAGACGTAATTGAGAACTATCAGCTTGATATTGTCAAATTAAATTAAAATGGTAAGTATGGTATTTTAAAAATCTATATGGAAATATGTATTAAACACTTTATCGTAGCACATTCAAATATAATTTAGTACTGTTACACAGTTTTTCCATTTTTATGTGTTATTGTTTTGATAATATTTATTATTTTTCCTCTAAGCCTTACAAGTAGAAATGTATGACTTTTTTTATCACCATAGAAACATTCTTATGAAATGTATGGTAAATAATTAATAATAATTATTATTCTATTCCATGTATATCAAATAAGTAAAATGAGTAAAATGTATTTGTTTTATTTTTAACTAAATATTAAGTAATGTAATAACTTTTTATACATCTGGGTAATTAATAGTAAATTTTTAATATCAATAAAGAAGTTATAAAATTTTTGATTTTTCAAATAGAATAATCACTTTGATTTTGGTATATTTCAAAACTCCATTTTCATATTTACATAACTTTAAATTATATACCTATAAATACCAAATATTACGCATGAATTTTGCTCTCTGTGGTTATCAATCATTGAGCGAAAGCTACAAAACTGCATTACATAAAATTGCAAAAAAAGTTTCTAAAATATTGAGTTTATATATATTTTATTTAATCTTATTTAAGTTACATGTATATAATAAACAAAAGTTAGAAAATGTTTAGCCAATTGAATGTTAACTGTAGAAAACTTTAATGATAGATTGATTGGATAAATAATGTGAAATTCCAATGGTTAGATTTACACCATCTGAAAATCATTATTTATCATCCCTTCTAAAAGTTTTTATTTGAACAAAATTCTGAAATAATAAATAATTTATATGTAAACGGTTAAAGTGTACTTAAAATGTATAATTAACAATCAATTAAAATATTCTAAAAAGTTGCAAAATCTAACTAGGAAATTTAAAGAAATTTTCAATTGAACCAGATAACAGTCACTAAGCAATTTTTATTCTAGATGTATATTGTAATTAACGAAAAGTCCCCAAAGAGATATGATATCATCAATTGTAAATAATAACAAAATATACAATATAATTTTTACTCAAATATTTTACTAACATAGCAAGATTTTAAATATTAACTGGTAAAAATGTAATTATTTTATTATGTTAATGTTGTGGTGGTTGGACTCGGTGATGATAGGAAAAACCGAGTTAACCAGGTTCGTAGAAATAGTGGAGATTAAATGAGAACATATGAGAATGACACAATTTAATTAATAATAATAATGTAATTTTATTGTACTACTATTTACATTTAAATATTTACAGTTTATATTTAAAGATTAAATGTCTTATCAACATATAAATGCATATTTATAAAACATTGTGCGGCCAGTGGGTCCTGAAGAAGAGATTAAAATGACTCACCCCCTTTGTGTAGCGAATTTCCCTTTGTTGTTCTGAAACTTTGCTTTCCTTTTGTTAGACACTTCTTTTGGTTAGGTCTGTGCTTCACTACTCAATTCATCTTTATCTGTGAATCTCTGAATATCTGTATGTCTGAATATCTGCATATCTCCATGTCGGAATACTGGATGCTGAAAATCTGCATGCCGGAATGGTGTTCGGAATCTGCGTCCTCGCTGTTGTCGTCCTTTCAAATCATATCATCATCTGTCAATTCTGAAATCTGAATTATCAATCTTCAACTCCTTAACTTTTATTGCCCTCATCTCTCCTCCCATTTTCTTCTATTGGATATTTTCTTGTATCTCATCGGTGTTAGGCTTCCAGGGAATGGTCAGAAATCTCCCCTCCAAAACCCTTGATTGGCCACACACAAACAAAAAGGAGAATATTTTAATTTCATATGGACCACCCATACATCCCAAAAGGAAAAGGACCCTGGGATGGAAAACTGCAATAAACTTTAAGTGCAGTTTTCGGGTGCCACTTTGAAATATACAGTTTTATTTCTTTATTACCCTTGTCTCTTTATATTACAATTTTTATGTTTCCTTTCTTTTATATTTTACAAAACTACTGCCGAGAGGAATTGTTACAGAATTTATTTACAGTAACATCTGTTTCCTCTGCGGCTCCTTTTATGTCGTTTGCACTACGACAGTTAATACCAGAAAATATAAGAATATCTTAAAAACTATTGAGTTTCATGCATTAATTTAATCTTAGTTCCTACCGTAAGATCGTAAGTACTTATTAATAAATACACTACTGGCCATTAAAATTGCTACACCAAGAAGGCGACATGCTACAGACGTGAAATTTATACGAAAGGAAGAACGTGCTGTGATATGCAAATGATTAGTTTTCAGCACATTCAGACAAAGCAGGCGCCAGTAGCGACACCTACATTGTGTTTAAATGAAGAAATTGTTCAGCCGGTTCCTTATGCACAAATTGCATTTGAACGTTGTTGCCTGGTGAAAAGTTGTTGTGATGCCTCGTGTAAGAAGGAGAAATGCGTACCAGCACGTTTCTGACTTTGATAAAGGTAGAATTGTAGCTTACCAGGATTGCAGTTTATCTTATCGCAGTATTGCTGCTGGCGTCGGTCGAGATCCAATGACTGTTAGCAGAATATGGAATCGATGGGTTCAGGACGGTAATACGGAATGCCATGCGGGATCTCAACGGACACCTATCACTAGCAGCCGAGAAGACAGGCATATTATTCGCATGGCCGTAATGGATCGTGCAACCACGTCACGAGCTGTGAGTCAAGAAACGGGGTCGTTTGGAAGACAAGTGTCTGCACGAACAGTTCGACGAAGTTTGCAGCAGCATGGACTTTCAGTTCGGAGACCCTGACTGCGGCTTCTGGACCTCTTCGACCTGGGCGCACGAATGGCGAGATGTCTTTTCATGATGAATCCAGGTCATGATGCATCATGATGGTCTCATCCATGTTTGGCGGTATCGTGGTGAACGCACACTGGCAGCGTGCATTCGTCATCGTCATACTGGCCCATCACCTGGCGTGATGGTATAGGGTGCTATTGGATACACGTCTCGGTCACCTCTTGTTCGCATTGACGGTGCTTTGAACAGTGCACGTTACATTTCTGGTGTGTTACGACCCGTGTCTCTACCCTTTATTCGAGCCCTGCGAAACCCTACGTTTCAGCAGGATAATTCCCGAGCGCATGTTACCGGTATTGTACGGACCATCCTTGATACGGAACATGTTTGGCTGTTACCCTGGCCAGCACGTTCTCCAGATCTTTCACCAATAGAAAACGTCTGGTCAATGGTTGCCGAGCAACTAGCTCGTCACCAAACGCCAGTCACTACAGTTGATGAACTGTGGCATCGTGTTGAAGCTGCATGGGCATCAGTACCTGTATATGCAATCCAATCTCTGTTTGACTCAATGCCCAGGCGTATAACTGCTGTTATTACTGCTAGAGATGTTTGTTCTGGGTACTGATTTTTCAGGATCTATCCAGCCAAATTTTCTGAAAATTTAAAAACGTGTTATTTCTGGTATAATATATTTACCCAATAAACATCATTTTGTTATCTGCATTTCTTCTTGGTGTAGCAATTTTAATGGCCAGTAGTGTATTATTAAATTTTATAGGATGATTATAATAATTTAATATAAGAATAATAAAATTTACATTACTATATTAATTCAAGTTAAAATGTGTCTATATGTATTATAATTGGAAATTATTTACATGCAAATAATAATACAATTGTATTTTGTAAATTTAAATAATAATTTAATAATTGATTTTCAAACATATTATGTTACTTTTTATCTTCTTATATTAGTAAAATATAGCGAAAGAAAATGAAATTATGTTATTGAATTTAGTAGTTTTCAATCAAGAAGAATCGAATATTAATTTTCTATAAATCTGCATCGAGATTTAAAACTCTTAATACCTTTTTTTACAGGATAGTATGATGCAAAATTAAGAAGCAATGCAAATTACTACCTGGGGATTATTATGATTATTGCATTAATTTATTTTTAGAGAAAAAAGCAACATATAAATTAAAGAAAGCCAGCAGTTAACATGATCGATTTACTTTAAAGATATATTCTGTAAGCGATAAAAATATTCTTAAAATAACCACTTTCCTGTTCTCCATAACCTAAAAAAGGAAAATTCCAACTATTTTATCAATTTTTATCTCAATAAATAAGAGTTATCTGCCTTATTCGCATATATAAATGAGGTAATTATGTGCCAAATAAAGGTTAGCTAGTACAAGATAAAATACTCCCATTAAATATCCCACTTCTTACAATATACTTAGTATTCCGAAAAAATCTTATACTATTTTTATTTTTGGGATGAAACATTTTATTTTCAAAATGGCGTGGATCTTAAAGCTTAAAGCATATAAGAATACATATTAGAATGCAACGATTTGTTATAGATGTGCATACATATTGCTTCATGTTTATATAATGGAGCAATTTTGTATTGATTTTGCATGACTTTTAGGAATGATAATAAATATAGTTTAGTTATTTATTGTTCAAAATGTTAGTATGTTAGACGATAAATATCTTATATTCTTTAAAACGAAATCGCTGAATATAAAATGTAAAAATAAATATCATCTATTCAAAAATAACTAAGCATCTAAATATAGTTTTAATGTGATTAGTCTTTTTTTTACTTTGTTTATCGCAAAACTTTAAAATAATGTAATAATATGAGTAATATTAAAATAATGTAATATTATGAGTATATAATAATGTAATATATGAGTAATAATGTAATAATATGAGTAATGTATAATATGAGTAATAATGTAATAATATGAGGAAGAAATATGCATCCAATTTTTTTAAATTTATAGTGTTTATTAAGAAATTGAAATAATTCATTCAAATTGATTTAGAAAATTTGTTTAAAAACATTTTAAACATTAATATTATTATCAGCTGAAAGTACTAATGAATATTTTTCAAAAAACAGAGTAAATTAACTGACTGTTACACTTTGGTATTTTTGTTTCAGTTTTCAGATTTGTAAGTTTAAACATGTTTAAGGTATGAATAAAAATTGAAATGTAGTTAAAGTATATTATTTTTATTGACATGGAAAGTTATTGAAAATAAAATTAAAATTATCCCTGTGAAATTTATTTCAAAGATTACACATTATAAATTAATTAATAGAAAACAACCTTGAATTAGGAAAGGAAAACGAGTAAATCAGTAGAGAGTCGCTTTTCTTAATGGTAGCAACCACTGTTACATGCTATGACAATGAAGTTAAGGGCTTTGAATGTGTTGCTTAAAGGCAGACTGTAATTTTATTTAATATAAGGCCTAAGCAGATGTTTTACACAAGGGTGTGTTGAATCTGAGTCTAGTCGTTGTCTTACACACACATCTCAATTTTACCAAAACTATTCCAATTTTACCAAATTAATAGTAGAAAGTAAACATATTTCATGCAAATAACCACATTTACATTAAAACGCAAGTAAAAGTTCATCAAGTAAAAACATTTGATTTCAGAGAAAAAATGCAATAATTTTAAATGAATATTCTAAAAGTTTAAATTGTTTTAAGTTTATGTTAATCCTTAGATACAGAAACTAAAAAAGAAAAATGTGAAGAAATAGTATTTAAATCAGGAAATTTTAAAATATATTTGCAATTAAAAAACATTTTTACTCTTTTTTAAGTTTTTTTTCCGAATAAGCTAAAATATTTCACTAAGTACTGGATAAAAATGCTTAGAAGAATTTACATTCAAATAATTTTGTTTCAAAATCTTGCTCAACTATTGTATGGAAAACTTCCATTAACAAACTGATTTTTTTTTAAAAAAACATGTTAATCAATAATTGAAATTTAATGTGTATAAAAATAAATGTCTGATAGCAAAATCTCTTTCAACTATAATATTTGTATAGATTCGAAAGCAAAAGATATCTTGTTATACAAATATTTTTAAAATTCTCACATTTTCTTAATTTTGGATTTCAAATGAATTCTTTAGAACATATTTTAAAATGCATAAGTCTCAAATTTTAAAACTTTTTGATTGAATAACTTACTACGCATTAACGCAAACATGCGCTTAAAAAGAATCAGCCTTTAAGCATTACATGTAAAAGTTAGATATTTTTATACAGAACAGGCATAAAATACAAAATCTATTCCTTTGTTTGAGAAAAGAAAAACGTTTTTACTGCATAAGCATATTTTATGGTTTTATATTTTTTATTCTTTTACTGAAACAATTAGTTTGCTGTCATGTTTGTTTTACTTAAAAAGGTTTAGAGGCATAATAATATGAGCAATTATTTTTACAAAACGTAGAAGAAAATGTAAATAATTTTGGTCGAAGAAAAATATTTGAATTTATTTACTTTTGGTGTTAATGACATTTTTGGTCTTGTAAGAATAAAAATTTTACTATAAATGGTAAAGCAGCTCATGTTCATTATATGTAAATAAAGAAAAGAGTAATCGTAAATGCAAATGTAAAAACGAGAGGCTAATGATAGCAGTATAAAAAATTTCAATATAAGCTTAATTTTAAATATTTTTTTATCTGTTCTGAGATTATATAGCTGTTAAATTATATAAATAGGAATGTTATTTGATACCCATTTTCAATTTAACGAAATCTAATTTCTCAGATCAAAGTTATTACATTTTACCAAAAAAATTTATTATTTTTTGATTGAACAAGAATAACATAAATTTTTGAACTTTACAATAATTAATTTTTACAATGCATTAAAACACTTTCATAAGATTATAACTGTTAGTTTCCTTATAAGTCATAATTTAAAGTAAATTTTTAACGGTTTTAAGAAGTATTTTGGTAAATAAATAACTCGCACGTTTCATTACAAACGTAAATTTCTTTTCTAAATTAGCAAACTTCAAAGCGATATATGCTTATACCCTTTAAATTATTTTTAAATCAATACCCATGAACACCATGCAGTGTCCTTAAATTTTAACTGTCTTAAAAATAATATTTAAAAAACTGAAAATTTTATAATTTGAAATAAAATTAGGTATGTTGAAGTAATTTATATTTACTGAAGATGAATTTTATTATATTACAATGGAAAAGTTTCAAAGTGCAATTTTTTGCACCATAATTTTTTATTAAATTATTGCAAAACATTTGATAATTGATTATAAAGGGGATGATTAAATATTAAAAAGAGTGGAATACATATAACGGAAGATATGCAATTAAAAATATAAAATAGCTAAATGTAAATACTTGGTTTTGAATATCTAGATGTTATATGCTCTTTTTCAACATATACAGAGAATATAATGTAAAAGTCAGTATTAACGCCGGAATTCACTGAACGCCAACATTCAGCTTGATTCTTGGAGTATTTTTCAAATATTTGCTAAATAATTTTATTTTTGACTTACATGGCAAATGTTGACAATCAATATGCATAAATGGTAATTGTTGAGTACAAGTAAAATTCCTATTTTTTTCTTCATATTTCAGAAAACTATTAAAAAAATTAGGATAAAGCTCAGCATGACCTAGTGGTAAAACATCGCTCTTCGGACCACACGATGCCGAGTTCGATCCCAGCCATTGAATAACTCAAAGTAATAGATGTTGTGCTTCGATCTTATGCGTGAAAATATATCAGTGTTGGATCTTAGATGTTTTCCAGGTTATCTCTCTTGCGATATGTAAAGGTGGCTCATATCTATGAAATATCTTTCCGGACAGAAAATTACGCGATTATGCTAAAATGTCGTAGTAAGTTGTTAGGCTGTCTGATTCATGGCGTCAGAACATTACACGCATGACCTAATTCTTAAAGCCTTGGAATCAGTGAAAAGCAACATTTCACGATATTGAGGAAATTTCATTACTCCTTAAGGTCATTTACATTAAAATATTATTTAAAAATATTTATATGTGTGCATGCATGTCACTAAATGAAACCACATTGTAAAATAAATACCTTTACAATATTTCTTATTTGGTTTTAATTGTTATTTTTAT
Source organism: Latrodectus geometricus (assembly GCA_026290005.1). NCBI lineage: Eukaryota > Metazoa > Arthropoda > Arachnida > Araneae > Theridiidae > Latrodectus > Latrodectus geometricus. The sequence continues at coordinate 10,271 of JAPDSC010151359.1, forward strand.
AATTTATCATTAAACATCATACTTAAAAAAATTGCTTATAAAACTTATCGCATAAAAAAATATTAAGGAATTAAATTGCCACAGCAGTGATAATATATTTTCATTTTTATCCTAAATTATTTCAATATATAATTTAAATTTTATTTTACTGTTGTGAATAAAAATATACATAAAATTTTAAATTAAAATTTAATTTGTCTAAATGAAAGTACATGGAGATACTTATCATATTTTGTTTGATTACGATCTTCTTTTATATCTTTGATAAATATTAATAATATTACTTACTACTTATTAAATTTTACATAAAGTAACATTTAATCAGCCTAATGAAATAATTATATATTTATTATATTGTTTTTATCAAAATGTTATATATCTTTAATAAAAATTAATCATACGACTTAAAAATCACTCACAGACAAATATAATTATAATTTTATTATGAATTATTGGAAAGTATTTAGTTGCATAAAAATAACATACCCTAGTAATATTAATTAATTTTTTTACTAAATATGACCCAATAATTGAAACTTACTTAATTACCAGTTGACAAAGTTCTAGAAATTTTTCAGTGATCAGAAATAGTTTGAAATTATTAGTTCTTAAAAACTAAAAAAAATATATATCAATGGCTTTTATTTGTAATAAAATAATAGTTTGGAAAAGTTTTGGGTTATACTTTATATTTATAATAGCACATTTTTATGTGAAAATAAAATGCGCTTAATTATAAATGAGCTTCAATAAAAAAGTTGTTTACTTTTCTTAATTATTAATAAATTAACAAAATTAATTAAAATTATGTTTTAACAATGTAACAATTATATTTTTAATAGTAATATTTTAAACATATAATTGATAGTTTAAATCATGTTTATGTTTTATCAGTGTGTTTTATTCTATTTATTAGATTTCATATAAATAAGTAATTTTAAACATAATTAAAATCACTTATAATAATTATAATACCTGTTTTATTGTTTTCTACAAGCGTGTTTCTTAAATGTTATTTAATATATTTGTTGTATTTAAATGATGATAACTCATTCAATTTATGAATTTACAATTCACGCTAGATTATATAACATGAGCTTCAAATATTTTTTATAATATTAAAGTATATAAAAGTTTATTTTTATTCATCTAAAAACTTTTTGGTCCCTTTAGTTGAGTTTCGAGCATTTGCTTTAAATTTTTCCTTATTTTTAAAAAAATTATTTTGTTTCAAGCATAGTTTGGTGAAAAATAAAAAATATCACATTGAAAATATTCGGAAAGTATTAGAATTATTTTTAAGCTTCTTTTCCCTTAAAAATGCTATAAAAATAATACGTTATGTTTGTAATTTTGATTTCCTTTTTATTCATAATAGTAAACGAATATATATATAATTACCCCTGGTAAATAATTTTTATCTTTGCATATACCTCTAAAGCTTTTGTCTCATATGTTTAGCTTATGTTTATACTTTAAATATACACTTTTTTTTTTATAGAATTTGTTAAATTAGTCCTTATTTATAATTAAGATTAAAAATCAGTTTCTAATTGTTTTGAAATACGAAAATCAAATATTCATAAAAAAATTTCTTTTAAAAATTTATAGAACATTTATATGGTAATTCCCACTATGTTCATATTTAATTAAAAATTTTGTATTATATAACAAAAGATGAGAAAAAGTGGTGTCCTTAGGATAAAACCATTTATTATTACATTTAGCCTTAAGACCTTTAGCGATTTATGTTCTTTCACAGTTTTTGATCGATTTATGTATTTTATCACATAAAATTTTTCGCAAAAGGTAAATGTTATTTCACAAAAGTATTGACATAATGAAAGTTAAATTTTTTTTTATACTGATATATCAGGACTTCCTTCTAGGTGTTGTATTTTTTTACTCATATAATTTGTATTAAACTAAATTATTTACAAATTCGAAAATTTACCATGAATATAATATTAAAATTATTAAAACTCAATATTATTAAGTATTAAATTTCTTAGATAAATGTGCATTCAAAATATATGATTTACAATTTGTTATTCCTTACACATGAATTTTTTAATATTAATAAATACATTCTCATAATGTAGACTTTCATATTGAATGCAATCATTTTGTAAATATATATATATATATATATATATATATATATATATATATATTGATCCTATTTCATTAAATTTAAGTATGTTAATGTTTAAATATAATCATAAAAATGCTAATACTTCTGTCCTCACCTACCTGAAAAGAGTCTTAAATATTTTATATGTCAGACGGGAGTATTCATGCTTAGAAAAAATTAATATAAGATTGTGCTTTTCAATGATTAATTTGTCAAAGTTTGTTTCCCTGTAGAAACACGGAAAAAATATCATTTAAGAATGAGCAGTATGCAGAAGTCAGAAATGATTTAGTTTCGATGATTTAGATAAACTCTTCTAAATATGAAGGTTTATTATTTGTTCTTGATCGTTAACTTTCTTTTACACCTCATTTGAACAAAATATATTTAACTATAGTTATATGGTGTTACATATCCTTGGAAAATAAATACACAAAAATTTTATTGTGTTTCCTTGTAAAAATTTGAAATTTGATTGTGAAAGACCACCAAATTGCGTTTGACAATAATAGGAATGATAAATCTAATACAACGCATGTTTATCTGAATCATTTGAAACTTTTAAACATATGCTCATCAATGAAATACCTAAAAAATAATTTAGCAATATTTGAGAGACGTAAGCATTTCTACTTAGAATGAAATGTGAAAGAGTTCTTACATTCAGTAGATAATCATCTATTGTTATAGCTTAGGGTTGTAAAAAAAAGTCTCCAAATTTATTTTGAAAATTTACTTATAAACTACACGTTTAAATCTTTTTTCTGGTTAAAAACTTTTAATAAGGAATGAATATGCTTCTTGACATTATTCGCTTGCTGTATTCAAGCGTTATGTGAACATAATAATGAAATGAATATATTACGTGATATTTTCCTTTTTGATTTCAACATATTATTGATTAATTTAAAAGCTTTTCCAGACGAAAAACTTTTACTCATTTTTAATCTTTAGGGACTCGAAATTATATTCACTTTAAATGGCTGATATTTTTAATTTTTTGAGTTTTAGTTTCTTTACATTGAATTTTAAGTAGTATTTCAGACCATATATATAGATACTTTCTGACAAAAAAATTTAGTAAAGTTTCGGCTGCATTTCGTTTTTAACATTCCCTGCATTGTCCACCACAAGTCACAGTACTTGTTTGCTCTCATTATCTTTTTACTGTCATTTAGTTCATATGACAGTAATCACTATAGTTTAAAGTAATTTCCAGTCGACTGAAAACTTCGCTTTCAAAAGTGGATTAAAAGCACATCAACTGTTGAAAAACAGAAATCTTGCAATTACAAATTCGAAAATATGGGTTTTGAAGAATTTCATTAATTATCGTGTAGTAGGTCTATGCTCCCCTAACGTGAACATTAAAATATAACTTAATTCATTATAAAGAATTTGTGTTTATAAAGTCGTAATTTTTTTTATTATTTACAGCTTAAAATTTCAGTTTCTTTCTTTTTTATCATGTGTGAAAATTATCAATATTTTAAGACAAGTCTAATAAGAATAAGGAAAAATATGAGTATTCTTCGACAAATGCCCCATTTATTATTGAAAATCAGTTTATTAGCACAAAAAATAATTTTTTATTTTTTATTTCCTTTCCTTATGTTTAGGAATCAAAAACTGAGTTTGCCATTCAGAATTAATATAAAAAGGAAAAATACTTTTTAAATTTTATGTAAAAATCATAAAAGTTAACTGTTAATTTCATTTACCTAAAATATATACTTTAATATGAAAGCATTGCATTAATCATCCAAATAGTTGATTTCTTATCTTTGAAGAGTTTTCAATGTGAACTTATTTTTTTCAGAAATTTATTTAATCATACAACTTTATTTAAATTTTGTTTCCTTTATGTGAAGGACTTTCTGCTTTTGAAATTTTAAACTTGATTTTTTACTCCTCGTTCTTCATTTTGTCGGTATTTGATACTCAGCCTCAAGTAGTATAGGAAAATCAAGATGAAATAAAGATTAAAATGCATATGCACACGAAAACCCTATTGTTTTCTTTTTTTTATTGTATCCTATGAAGTTTTCCGATCTTTTCTCCTTTGAATAAAAATCTGTCAATCGTAAAAGAACAAATAAAATAAATATGTAACAATAAACAAATCTTATTTATTTATTTTTATTTTATATCTTCTCGCCCTCAAGGTATTATGGAAGAGGTTTTATTGTGAGGAGTGTGTGAAAGAAAGAGAGAGAAAGTTCATTATTTACTTAATTTCCTATGTTTATTTATTAAGAGAGATGAAAAATAAATTTTATTAACATTTAAGTAAAACTATTTGTACCGAGAAATTTATCAGATGCACTTACAATTATTTTTTATTATTTTTCTATGCATTTAGAAAATTCATAGAGTCTTAATATTTGTAACTTAAAATAAAATTGAATTCCACTCAATAAAAGGAAAATAATAATTAGTCTATTATAACACATATATAATGTTGGTTTAAAGAATATTTAAAAATTCATTTGAAAAATTTAATAACCATCATTGTTATCATAGCTGAAAAATTTAGCTTAACTTTATTTTCTAATATTATTTATAATACTTACATAATTTACGAATTTATTATTTTCTTAATGTGTGGTTTTACTAAAATTATGATCTGATACTCTAAATGTGAAAATTTGTTTCAAATATATGTATGTGTTTATATAATAATAAAAAGATTTGGATCTACATACTTATGAATAAAAATAGTTCTTGAGAAAGACGTTTATATAAAGAATAATACTATTTAAAGTTTACAAAAATTTTATGGTTATATTCATTAAAAAGTCATCACACATTTCTCATGGTTAATTAATTAATTGTGCTTAATTTTATGTACCAAAGATTCCTAAACACAGCTCTTAATTTTAAAATAAGCTATATTTATGAAAATTGATAAAGACGCCATACTCATAAATTAAAAAGTACACATAAATACACGAAACACATTCATATATACACATACAAACTCATTTACATCATTTATAAAAATACCGTTGCTATAATGTCAAAATTGATATTGGCTAGTTGTAATACATAATACACACAAATCTGATAGATATTATAATGAGCTACAAAAAATTTTAGGCAATATAATTAAAGGGAAAGAAATGTATTCTATGAACTACATTCGAATCTTTGTCGTAATAAAATATCTATTATAATATAACAATGTTATAAGAAAAATTTGATTTTGTGAAATCTTATATAAAACTATACAATCTAATTTGATCATCTGCTTGTAGGATGGATATTCCCTATCAAACTGAATTTAAATCAAATTCAAATTATCCTTGTACCTATAGGCATAAACGAAATTTCCTTAAATTATGTTTTGCTTCTATTTAAGTTCATATAATTAAAAATAATTAAAGGATAATTAGTAATTTGTATTCTTAGGGTCTATAATAAAATATAAAAATTGTATTAGATATATAAATTTATCTAACAATATAACAGTTATTTTTTTAATCAAATGTAATGAAAACACCAACATATTTTAATACATCATATGAATTGTAATTACACTACTGGACATTAAAATTGCTACACCAAGAAAGCAAGTTGCTAAAGACGAGAAATTTATACGAAAGGAAGAAGGTGCTGTGATATGAAAACGATTATTTTTTCAGCGCATTCAGACAAAGCAGGCGCCAGAAGCGACACCTACATTGTGTTTAAATGAGGAAATTGTTCAGCCGGTTCCTCATACACAAATTGCATTTGAATGTTGTTGCCTGGTGAAACGTTAATGTGATGCCTCGTGTAAGAAGGAGAAATGCATACCAGTACGTTTCTGACTTTGATAAAGGTCGAATTCAAGCGTACCGAGATTGCGGTTTATCTTATCGCAGTATTGCTGCTCGCGTCGGTCGAGATCCATTGACTGTTAGCAGAATATGGAATCGATGGATTCAGAACGATAATACGGAACGACATGCGGGATCTCAACTGCCACCTATCACTAGCAGCCGAGAAGACATTGATATTATCCGCATGGCCGTAATGGATCGTGCAACCACGTCACGAGCCGTGAATCAAGAAACGGGGTCGTTTGGAAGACAACAAGTGTCTGCACAAACAATTTGACGACGTTTGCGGCAGCATGGACTCTCAGCTCTGAGACCATGACTGCGGCTTCCCTTGACGCTGCGTCATAGACAAGAGAGCCTTCAATGGTGTGATCAACGACGAACCTGGGTGCATGAATGGCGAGACGTCATCTTTTCAGATGAATCCAGTTCTGCGTACAGCATCATGATGGTCGCATCCGTGTTTGGCGGCATCGTGGTGAACGCTCACTGGCAGCGTGCATTCGTCATCGTCATACACCCCCATCACCTAGCGTGATGGTATGGGGTGCCATTGAATACACGTCTCGGTTACCTCTTGTTCACATTGACGGTGCTTTGAACAGTACACGTTACATTTCTGGTGTGTTACGACCCGTGGCTCTACCCTTTATTCGAGCCCTGAGAAACCCTACGTTTTAGCAGGATAATGCCCGACCGCATTTTGCCAGTATTGTACGGACCTTCCTTCATACGGAACATGTTCGAATGTTGCCCTGGCCAGCATGTTTTCCAGATCTTTCCCCAATAGAAAACGTCTGGTCAAAGGTTGCCGAGCGACTGGCTCGTCACCAAACGTCAGTCACTACGGTTGATGAACTGTAGCATCGTGTTGAAGCTGCATGGGCATCTGTACCTGTACATGCAATCCAATCTCTGTTTGTCTCAATGCCCAGGCGTATAACTGCTGTTATTACTGCCAGATGTGGTTGTTCTTGGTACTGATTTCACAGGATCTATCCAGCCAAATTTTTTGAAAATTTAATCACTTGTTATTTCTAGTATAATATATTTTCCCAATAAATATCCTTTTGTTATCTGCATTTCTTCTTGGTGTAGCAATTTTAATGGCCAGTAGTATATAAAAGCAAATTGAAAAACACAATATTAAATAATACATTGATAATCATTAAATAATTTTTATGATATTTTCTTTTGTTTAAGAATTTTTTATTATTTTAAAACTTTAATTCATTAAAGATAACTGGAAAAACATTTTAAATACATTATGCAACATGTTTAAATATCACTTCATTATTTCCAAAAGTCAAGTTCAATTAATATTTTTAATTGGAAAAGGATCGTTCCTTGTGATTTTAATTAATATATATTTTTTAGATAGTTGAAGATAAATTTTACGCATTCTTTAAGAACCTCATATTTATTGATTTTTTTAGATGTTATTTGATAAATATGATTATCTCGTTTTTAAAAGGAGTCTGAATAATTTTATTTTAACATTTACCAATCAAAGTTAATATTCTGTAAGAATTTAGCAAAACAAAAATAAAAGAAAGAAGTATTTATGATAATCGAATCTTACTTTTTTGTTGCAACTATAATCGTATTTGTAACAGCAAAATTTTAAAAACTTGGCAACAATAATAACAATAAACAATTGAATAAACAATTTTTGAAAGTACATTTAACACTCATTTTCAATATTATTATTAGTAATAAAAATAAGTATATTTAAATTTAATTTAATGATTTTTTCAAAAAATAGCTACAACAGTAAAACTATGTATGATATTGTGTTAAATTATGGTCATTTCAATATATTAATAAAATAATTTAAGAGCATTCACTTTTTTAAATCAACAGTTAAGATTTTACAAAAATAAAAAAAACTTGATTAATAGAAAATAAAAGTAATATTGCTTTAATTCTTGAACAAACATTCAAGTTTGTATTACGGTGAGTATTTATATTCAGATATTATACTGTAAGGAATTATTCTAAGAAATAGGTGTAAGTTGGTGTCAGATCCAAATAGAATATATATATATTATTTGAATTAGTGAATATTTGTCATTGGATTATTTGTTCCTTTCTACCATGTATACACTTGTAGATTTTTCTTTTATTTTGATCAAATTTAAGTTATTATAATTTAATATAATTTAACAAATAATAAAAAAATTTATGACAACTTAATATAATTTTAAAAAAGATAATTATTTATTTAGTAAAAACATTAATTGATGATATCATAAATACAATTTTGTAACATTCTTGTTGATCTGGTGCAGTAATGGTTTCAACAACAAATAATACTATAAATCTTTCTTTGATGTAATTATTTGCAAAATATTGACTAAAATATAAGAAAATGTAACGAAAAAATTAAAGGAACATATATTAATTTGATTATTCGTATGCCATCATTAATTAATATAATGATATAATACATTGTGCTAAATGGCATATATTTAATCAATGCCGGTTAGCTCTTACACTCATTTAAAGTTTTATTTAAAATGGTTAAAAACTTTTATTTGTCCTTTGAATGGTTTGTAATTTGCAACTTTATCTGAATTTCCTTTTTGCATTTGGTAATTAGCTGAATTATTTGAAGAATTTTCTTATGACAAGATGAAGTCAAGCCTTGTGTGATGCATTTGTTTTAGCAATCTAAATTTAAAGTAAGCATAAATAATGCACATGCGAAGATATGAAAGTTATAAATAAGACACTTTCTTTTGATGCAATATCCAACAAAGCTATATTTTCCCCTAATCAATATTATATAAAATCATCAATTTGTAAAAATGTACCACAAATGAACAAAATTATATGATGTTAAATCTGTAAAATATAAATTTTAGACATATCCTCTAACTATTAGTAAATTATGTAATCACATTCATATTGCGTTTATGCGTTTATTATTGATCAAGTTGATGTACCAATTGATATGATTTATAAAACAACTCATAGTTAATAAATATATTTTTTAAAGTTTTGTTTTAACTCATTACATTATGTGATATGTGTAAAATATACATCTCTGCAATAAAACTTTCCGTCTTGCAAAGTTAAATAAAATTATACAAAATCCTTATTGTAAAATAAAATCACATTACGAAAACATGAAACTATATCTAATCACACTATTACATTTTATAATAAATTCTCAACCCTTGTACATTTCACTATCCATGCCATTCTGAAAATAGAATCTCTCGCTTTCAAGAAATATTCAAATGTTCTGAAATAACACTCAAATATTCATATAAAATTCAAATAAACTGAAATAGATTTAACTCCCATTTTACATAAGTTATTTTTTATATGAAAAGAGAATATAAGGAATTCCCTTTTTTTACACAGTGCAATAAAATTAGAACAGAAAAAATGATATTTCGATCCTTTTTAGACATAAAATATTTAAATAAAATCAGATATTTATATATATATATGTATATATTCACTTTTCCAACAACAGTACAACAATATTATGACATAATCAAATATTTCAAAATAGCTTAAAACCCCTTTTATCACATGTTTGAAATTATAGCTGTATAATATCATTATCAGGGTGTTTGGAAATGCTAAAAGTTTTGTTTATTCATTTATACAACTCTATATGCAGTGTACTTCAGCAGTACTGGTTCTTCTTGCTAAAATACATTTTCCGATAGTACTTTTTAAATAATATACATTTTTGAGGTTTTTTTAGATTTCAAGAAATACATTTTTATGAGTTTTTGTTTAAATATATATAAAAATAATAGGATAATGATCAAAAGAATCCTAGCTTTAGTAGAAAAGAAATAGAACAGTGAAAAATCTTTCATGGCTTTTTATGAGAAATGAAAGGATTAAATACAAAATTAGTTGCTCAATATTTAAATCTTAGCAAAAGGAAACAAGTAAAAAGTTCCATATTTGTATTTTACATATTAATTTCTCAGAGTTTATGTAGTGTCTGAATATGTATTTAATATTTAAATAATTACTACCAGTAAAATTACTGGTAGGAAATAACATATTAAGTTTCATTAAATTAAAAAAAATAGTCTAAATGCTTTCAATTATTAAAAATTGTAGTAAATAACAGTAGAAAATTCATTCTAGTAAGAAGTTTTCGATGATTTGATTTATAAGTTTTGCACTGTATTACGAAGTGAAAAACCTAAGCTTTTTAAATATTAATCGTTTCATATATATGTATTTCATAAACTAAAATGATATACATCATTTATAAATGTTTGCTTAAAAGTTACTGAATCATGGAAAAATATCATCTCTCATGACGACTAGTACACACAGATTTGAAAACCTTTACACATACAATCAAATATTACAATTATTATGCAAAATTTTATATCAATTTACTTTAATTTTGTATTAATTTTAACATAAATGTTTAGTTTTCTAAACTATGTATTATACTAATTTCAAGAATATTATTAAATGTGTATTGTAAATATATAATAATAAATGGAATATTATGCATGTACTTAAGTGAGAACTTTTAAAAAATGCTGAAATATTTGATATTCTTACATGAATATTACACAGTAAGATTTATAAATTGATTGATATCATACGTAAGTTACACTATATTTTGCCATCAGAAAATATTTCTATCTGTTCATCAAATATATCTTTTAAATTGTTTC
>JAPDSC010151360.1:4218-18714 GCA_026290005.1 Latrodectus geometricus
ATATATATATATATATATATATATATAATTTAACATTAAGTATATAAATATTAGTAGAATAATATTTTCGAGGAATACATATTTATGAAAGACAGCATGTCTAGACAATTTCTTTGCACAAAAATTTAAAAAGCACATATTAATGTAATGATTTAAAAAGCAGGCATTAAGTGGTCAGTACTAGTAACAATTGCAATGGAATCAATACAAGTTGAAACGTCTTCAATCTCTACAAATGGCCGTCGTCTTTTTCCAAATGTTCTGTGAAATTTCTATTGACGTACATAAAAATCATTTGATAAATGATTTTTCATACATTACATGGTTTTAATAATTAAAATCTTTTACATTTTTTAAGAAATTTCAAATTTTTTCACCAATTTTGACAATTTGGGAACTTTGAAGATTCCTGGGAATTTTCAAAATTTCCATGGGAAAAAAAACCTAATTTGTTCTCAACCTTACAACACTACATATATATTAGTGTTCGTGTCTTCTCTAAGTATTGTAAATTAAGATAGGCGTAAAACTCATTAAATAAACTGCTATAAGCTCTCCTGGAACATACATAATTGCTTTGAAGTTAAGTTTCGAGTAAAGATTGAAGATAATGGCATTCCATGAAAGATAAATTTTATATTTACCATTTATATTAAATTTATATCAATAAAAGTTAATATTAAATTAGTATAATTACTAATCAGTTATAATTTAATATAAACTTCAAGGAAGATCGAACCTGGAAGAATTTTTCAGTAAGAAAGACGATTAGTTTTAAATATGCTTTAGATAGGAACACTTGATAAAAGCTTGAAATGTTTAGAATTGCACAACAATTTACTTCATGATTTATAAAATAATTTTGATTTACTTTGATTTAAACAAATACGAACCAAGCTGAACAAAGTGTGGTCTCATGGACCAAATCATTCAAATTGTCTACAACAGGAAAATAAATCTTCTTGTTTTGTTGCGTGCATATCAATATGTGGTTCGTTCATAAGATTTTGTTTCAAGATTAAATAGCAATATTTTCATTAAACAAATGAAGTTGCTTTTTATTTAAGAAACCATTTAGTGACTGATTTTAATTACCAATTTAGAAACTCAGATTCGACGGCAATGAGTAATAAATAAAAAATGTTGTTTGTGTGGGAATTTTAGACAATTTTTTATTTTAACTGTAAATATTGAAACTACCTTCCGTGAGAATCTCTTATTTCTCTTTTGTTGCATCCAAAATCATTTAATTCTTTGAAGAATTGAAATATTAGTTTGGGGAAAAAGTAATCCATTATTTTTTCGTTAGACGTCTGTAGTGATCGATATCTCGTGATGTATCTATCAAACAATTTCAGATTTATGCTCGTTGGAAAGGTGACATTTGACACTAAAATATTCTCTTGCGGTTTTTTGTTTGATTAATTCAGTTACGAGTACAAGGTTTTAAAAATGGAAGACAACAAACAGAAAATTCGATACATTTTCGTTTTTCTCTTGTAACGGCGAAAAAGATAGCCAGGTGGCTAAAATAGTGAAAGGTGTTTATCGTCCTATATAAGACTGTAACAACCAGTTACGTACAATTTTTGTTTCGTCGATTCCGTTCGGGTATTTTTGATGTTAGAGATGCACCTCGCATGTGGATACAGCATCGTCGAAAATGTCTATAAAATATCAAAAATGATCGAAGTTAACCACATGTCAGCAGTCGTAACGCGCAAGACCTAAAAATCTACATGAAAGCTGTTTTAAACCTTTTTACAAAGTGAATCCAAAAGAAGTTACATAAAGTTCACGTAAAAATAATGGATTTCTTTTTCCCCAACCTAATATAAGTGAAGTGATTTCCTTTATAACACATACGCACAAAATGTGTATAAAAAAAGATTTCTCTTCGTATATACGAATCGTCTTTGTTTATAAAGCAAAAAATGTTTTTATTAACCTTAAAAAGGAAAATGTAGATTCATTTGCTAACATTCTCCTTTCCGAAGCTAATACCAAAACTTATTTAAATGTCCAAATTCAAAATTTTCAAATATTTTAATAAGAAACAGAATCACATGATTATTGATAAATGGAAAACCAAAGCTAGTCTTATGAAACTGATGCTAATGAAGATCATTTATATGATATCATCATTAATTTAACAGATTTTAATATTTAAAAACTTAAGAAAGTATTCAAGATTTTAATATTTTGCAATAATAAGAATTGAAAAGAAACAAGCAATATTTATTTCAATTTTGAGTTTTAAAAATCTAGTAAACAAGAAGCTATTATGCAACAAAATTGACGCTTTTTGATATGTAATAAAATTATAATCACCTTATATAGTAATACGAAGAATTTAAGCATTAATACGTTAAGTTATTAAATGTAACAACTTAGTATTTAAAAAAAAAAAAGAAAAAAACATTTAAATTGTCCTTGCCGATTTAAACTAACCATAAAGTGGATGTTATGATTTATTTATTGCTTGCATAAACAATCAAATATTAATATTTAATGTGCTTTACATGCTAGATGAAATAAATTTCTTTTTATTTAATGATTAATAAGTATTTATTTTTTAATAGCGGTATCAAGAGAGACACAAATCTCCAATAATATATAAAATAACCAATCCCACTAAGATATTGGCCAACATTTTCTTTCCAACTGGTCACTGAAGAGCTAATCCCACTGACAAATTTGCGTGTTTTTGATGGGTGGACGAAATTCTATATTCAACGTTATTGGTGAAAACGATTATTTGTTTAACTCACAAACCAATTATAAGTAAAATAAAGTGACGTACACATTATCTCAACTGTAACGAAAGAAACAACAACTTTAATGTTTAAAAACCTCAACATGTTGTTATTTAATAATGGAAAAGAACGTAAAAAAGAAAAAAATGAATTTTCTCTTCTGTAAAAATACTGTGAATGGAAAATTAATAATTTCGATTATAAACGAGCTGGCGAAAAAGTAAAAATAGTTTATGGAAAAAATCTACTGAAAAGAAATAAAAAAATAATAAATAGATAATGAAGTTCATACTTTTAATCCCTAAAAAAGGGAGATGGGCTTACATGGAAACTCTTTTGTACAAAAATATTTACTTAAGATGTAAATTAAGCTTTTATCATTTACATATTATCTTCTTGAATTTTCATCGCATTATTTAAGATATTTAAAATAATAAAAAATAAATTCATTAATTTTCCATTTTTAGTTCTTATAAAGAGCTAAGAAACCATTTCCCAATCAACTTGATGTTGAAATTTATCCATTATTTATCCATACGATTTCTAAAATATACATTTCAACAATTTAGTAATTTTCTACAGAATTTAGAGATAACTTTTTTTAGTTTCAAACTTTTTATATCAATTACCAATATTTATATTTTGAAAGATCTAATTACAATTTTTATTTAACCATTATTTCAATCCTCACCAGTTTCATTATTTTATAAAATTATTAAATTACACAGAAAGTTACATATTACTCATTTTTTTACAATTAATTTTTGTATTAGGTTGTTCGGAAATCTCATTTCGTTTTCTCCACCTGAATCAGTTTTTTGCTAGTCAAAACCAACCATACTATGAGTATGAAATCATTCTACAACCAGAAAGATGGTAAAATGTATTGGACAAGAATTAATAATATACAATTCAATAAAATATTTATTCACTATGCTTTTCAATTAAAACGAAATAACTTTCCGAATAATCAAATACATATACTCTAAAATTCAATAAAAAATTTTTTTAATTTAATCATCTAATATAAATCAATCATAAAGCACTTATTATTTTGATGAAATATATCGACTTATTTTATTATTTTTTTATACGTGGTTTCTTCTTTTGTGCAAGTTTCATTACCTTATGTAAACAGCCTTATCGTTGTGCACATACTTAATAACTTCAATATAATTTTGGAACTGTTTTGAGAACTTAACATTAGAGTATTTGAAAATAAATTGTATTATATTAGGTTGGGGAAAAAGAAATCCATTATTTTTACGTGAACTTTTTGTAACTTCTTTCAGATTCGCCTCGTAAAAAGGTTTACAACAGTTTTCATGTAGACTTTTAGGTCTTGCGCGTTACGACTGCTGACATGCGGTTAACTTCGATCATTTTTGATATTTTATGGACATTTTCGACGATACTGTATCCACATGCGAAGTGCATCTCTAACATCAAAAATACCCGAACGGAATCGACGAAACAAAAATTGTACGTAACTGGTTGTTACAGTCTTATATAGGATGATAAACACCTTTCACAATTTTAGCCACCTGGTTAGCATTTTCGCCATTATAAAAGAGAAACTAAAATGTATCGAATTTTCTGTTTGTTGTCTTTTATTTTTAAAACCTTGTACTCGTAACTGAATTAATCAAACAAAAAACCGCAAGAGAATATTTTAGTGTCAAATGTCACCTTTCCAATGAGCATAAATTTGAAATTGTTTGATAGATAATTCACGAGATAGCGATCGAGACGTCTATCGAAAAAATAATGGATAACTTTTTCCCCAAACTAATATTTATTTGTTGCTACTCTTACATTTGTCGTTTATGTAATCTTATTTCCAAAATTATAAAGACTACTTTCATTAAAGAGAGATTATTTATAATCGATCGAATATCATATAATGAAAAGTATTTGATTGATTGTCCTTTTATTGAATAAAAAATTAAAGTTAGTGAGGATTATTTTTATTCATGTTAAATTCCAAGAAATTTAAATCTTTCACCGTTATGTCATAAATATACCTTAATTTATAATTTACACTCATTTACTTGAAATATAGAGATTGTTTCAGGCTAAGAATTTTTTTCTCAAATAACACAGCAGAATTTTTTAAATTTCTTTAGATATACCTGTTAAATCAAAAGGATGAAACAAATGAATATTTTGCTACTCTTTGCATTTTTTATCTCTTATATATGTTTATAAATTTTAAGAAATCTTGTTTGTGTATAAAATTAGTTCCCCTTATAAATTTGTAATTGGTATTTTTATGATGTTAGATTTAAAAGAAAAGGTTATTTATCGAATTCGTTAGCATACAAAATTACAAGAGTATTTGAAATATTAAATGAATAAATTACTTGAAATCAAAATTGATTGATTTATGAATCCTCTATAATATTAGTTTGGGGAAAAAGTAATCCATTATTTTTTCGGTATACGTTTGTAGTGATCGATCGATATGTCAGCAGCTCGTGAGGTATCTATCAAACAATTTCGGATTTATGCTCGTTGGAAATATGACATTTGACACTAAAATATCCTCTTGCGGTTTTTTGTTTGATTAATTCAGTTACGAGTACAAGGTTTTAAAAAATGGAAGACTACAAACAGAAAATTCGATACATTTTCGTTTTTCTTTTGTGACGGCGAAAAAGATAGCCGTGTGGCTAAAATTGTGAAAGGTGTTTATCGTCCTATATAAGACTCTAACAACCAGTTACGTACAATTTTTGTTTCGTCGATTCCATTCGGGTATTTTTGATGTTAGAGATGCACCTCGCATGTGGATACAGCATCGTCGAAAATGTCTATAAAATATCAAAAATGATCGAAGTTAAACGCATGTGAGCAGTCGTAACGCGCAAGACCTAAAAATCTACATGAAAGCTGCTTTAAATCTTTTTAGAAAGCGAATCCAAAAGAAGTTACATAAAGTTCACGTGAAAATAATGGATTTCTTTTTCCCCAACCTAATATTACAATTAAAATATATATTATTATGGCATAGCCTCTTTTTGAGTGTCACAAAGTTTTGCTTCAAATCCCAAATTTTAAGGTAAAATTTTCTTTCATATAAATCAATTTTATAATTTTTCTTCAATTTAAAGATAAGTACTTGTTTTAAAATGTAGGACGATAATAATTTATAATTTTAATAATGTAGAACTATAAATTTCTTATAGTATTTATATACCGTATAACAGTCCAAACATTTCTTTTCCTTAAAATATAAAAATTTCTTTTTAATTTTTTTAAAATTTATTTCATAAAAAATAGGTAAAAAAAAGATAATAAAAATTTTCAATTTTAAAGTGGAAGATTTCAGAATAGTGATAGTAAGATAATGATAGCCAGCGTGGGAATATTACAAGGTTTCTTCACCCCTCAACGGCGGACGTTAGGTGTTTGACCCTTCACAACAAGGCCAGAAATGGCTACTCATTTAGCGTTACCCGGTAGGCACCTGTGAACCAAGTCAAGGAGGCGAGTAGCATTACCCACGTCACACCACCACAAACCCATTTACAGGGCGGGCCACATTCATCCATCATCTCAGGATGAAAGAACAAAGAAACAGAAAGAAAACGTCCATCCCTGAATCGGGATTCGAACTCGGAACCAACAGCCTAAGAGTCAGGAACGCTAACCACTAAGCCACCGGCAGGCGGATATTATAAGGTAGGTTAAGTTAATAACCAATTCTGCTAACCATGATGACTTTCCGCTGACATCAATTGACCTCATAGTTGTCTGGAAACACGTATGATTAAGTAAGATAAGTTTTACGTGTATATTAGATTTTATTTAATTTGGATTGCTTGATTTATGTGTTAACACTAAGCAAGGACTGTTCTAATAAAAGGGCACTCAAAGAAAAAACTTATTAATTTCAATTGGAATGCGAATATTTCACATTTTTTCTTTATTGAATGTTTTACTTTATTATCTGGAAAGAAAGGGAACGCATCGAAATTTACTCCAAATCATTCCATATATAGGAATTGCATTGGTAAAGACTATGCAGTTATTAGAATGCACCCCAGACGATAGGAGACATTTTTAGCAATAAAAAAACCTTATCAACACTGAAAATATTTCAATAAAAAAAATATGGTGAGTTAACAACTGACGGGGATCTTGCTGTGATTAGCAGAGAAGGGATTTATATAACCCTTTTTTTCCTAATGTCGGGGCTCTGGGTGATAGGACCCTTCACACACAACAAGGCCGGAAACTGCTCTCATTTTAGCGTTACCCGGAGGACACCTGTGAACCAAGTTACGGAGGTAAGAGTAACATTGCCCACGTGCCACCACCACAAACCCTTTTACAGGACGGGCCACATTCATCCATCATCTCAGAAGAAAGGACAAAAATACACAGAGATAGGAAGGAAACGTCCATGCCCAAACCGGGATTCGAACCCGGGACCAACACCCCAGGAGCCATGAACCACTCAGCCATTGGCCGGCTGTTTATATTCGTATCATAGTAATATAATAACTGTTATAACCTTTTGTTTTCGATATTTTTTTCAAATTTGTTTTATCATCGTGTACACCAGGAGTCACTTGGAGGAAAATTTATAAATGACAATGAAATTACTCATTAAAGTAGGAACGAAAATGCAGAGCATGTTATTCAGAGTTTGATGAAATAAACTGATAATATATGTTTTTTGCGTAACTTTATTGGTTAGATTTAAATACTTTCAAGAGTTGTTTCCTACTTTAGAATTTTGAAAAAACGAGGTGAATCTTAAAATTAACAAGATCTAGTTTGACTACAAGATTTTATTTTCTTTACAGATTCATCATTGGAAAATTAGATCTTCAACATCTAGCTTCAAAATAAAGATACTTGTTAAACATTTCAGGTGCTGCTATATTCTAAAAAAAGGAGGCATTGTGGAAAAAAATGTCATTTAATGTGAATATAAACACTTCGCAAATAAAGTTTATCTCAAAGTTCAGCTGTGCAAATTTTAGATTTAATCCAGTATAAAATTGATAGAAGAAAAACTTGGATAACAGTATTTGAATAGCAGTCACAAGCTATTCTCCAAAATATAAAACTTGCTGATAAAAAAAAATGAGTTTCTCCTTAATAATTAAATTTCATTAATCTGTCGAAGAAATTCTTTTATCATTATTTATTACTAACGCTTCAATTTCTTTCTCATATATTCAATTTAACTTCAGCTTCCTTTTAGTATATAGTTTAATCAAAATAGATTTCTTTTATACAAATAAAAAGGTAAATTTATAAACAATAAACAAGTGAGAGATTTAAAAGTTCACAGTGGAATTTCAAAACC
This sequence comes from Latrodectus geometricus, assembly GCA_026290005.1. NCBI lineage: Eukaryota > Metazoa > Arthropoda > Arachnida > Araneae > Theridiidae > Latrodectus > Latrodectus geometricus. The sequence goes on from JAPDSC010151360.1 coordinate 12,298, forward strand.
ATACAATAGCATAAAAGTTTATAAGTTTGTGACCATTTGTTTAGAATGTTCATGTATAAAATCTTTAGACATTACATATATATATATATACCACTTTAAAAATTTTTAAATGCAGAGATTTCAGCATTTATTAAAAATTTCCCTTCTTTTAGTCAGAAAATGGTTAAAAACTGAAATTTTATTTTACACACTTCTTCATTCAAAATTTTATATTACACTTATAATTTTATTTTATATATTTATGCCTATTTTCAGAAAAAAAAAAAAAGTTGAGAAAGTAACTATTAAGTTTGAAAACATTCTCATCATGATTGTGTATATTAATTCACATAGCTTTAAGAAGGAAACTGCCTTCTGTTGCCAATCAGTAGTTTTACACTGAAAGTCTAAGATATTCTCTAACATTGTATATTACTACTCCAATTACTTTTAACAGAAAATGATTTGAAATAAATCCAAACGAAGTAAATTATTAGCTTCATCAATGTGCACACAGGTAAAAAAAAAAAAAAAAAAAGATTTTAACTGGAGAAAAAAAGCAAGCTGTTTATGATTTTGGGAAAGATTCTAATAAATTCAGAAATGAGTCAATATTTTGAAGAATTAAAATTTTAGGTCATAATCGAATAAAAAAAGGAAGATCATTTTTGGTAACAACTTACTAATCATTCATACAGCTAAAATAAAATTTTAAAAATTTATGTTGGGGGAAAGAGCTTGCTTGGAGGCATAAAGACTGTCAGTTTTGCATATTAAAATGGATGAAATTTGAACACAATTACTAGGAATATATTTATTTATATTTTATAATTATAAATGCCAACCCGGTTTATTTTTTCCTCTCTGGTAGGTGTGCTGATGTTCATAAATTTTTATATAACATGTAATATTTCTCAAATATACTTTGTTAAAGTCATCGAAACAAGAAACTAACCTACTCATGTTGAAAAGATTGTTCATTGGTGTGGGAAAAAATTTTTAATTTTAACCCTTACCTACTGGTATTTACAAATATCTAATTTCCTTAATTTATTAATTAGAAATAATAATTTTATCTCTTGATAACGTTTAACATAGTAAATGTCTAGTAAAAGAAATGACAAACTTTTCACCAAATAGCACAAGAAACTTAAGTTTGGGATAAAAAACTTAACTCAGAGATTTCAGCATATTACATGGCACAATTAATGGATGCCATTTAGAGTTTATCAGTCTATAGCAAATGTTCTCTCTTCCAATTATTTCCAAATATGTCCTTGGAATGATCCAAATATTGTGTATAATTATATACTAAACTCAGATACATAATTATACACAGTATATGGATTATTTACATAGATAAAATATTTAAGAAATAATTCATACATGTAAATATTTTGAAACAATATACAAAATAACCGAATAGCAGGAAGTAGTGGCAAGGCTTCTTAAATATGCATAATAAACTGCTTTTTGAAAAACTGTTGAGTAAGCTATAGTTTCAATTTAAAAAAAGGGAAAAAAAAAATCCAAGCAATAGATAAAACAAACCGATCTCTTATTGTGCAACAGACAAACTTGAACAGCTATTTTTTTACTTTGAAAACCATGATCTTACCAATAGGCAATGTAGCTGAATATATAAATTGTTTTTAATGCAGAATGACAAATAACATTTAAAAAATTATCTCTGGAATTGAAGTTAGCAATAATATCTGTTTCTCAAAAAGTATCCTAAGAAACTGGAAAGCTATTTATGACACTTTAATTATTCTTGGAAACAAATGAAAAGATTTTTTGCAACATGTATCAAAATATCATCGCTGAACACCAACGGAAAATTGGCTTATTTTAAATGGAAATTAGTTTATAAAATGATTCCTGTAAATATATATAGGACAAAAACTAATAACATCAAGTAAATACAAAAGCAGAACATATTTTTAACTCTTGCAGAAATACTAAATGAAACAATGAACCTTGCTGTTTAAAGGAAAATAATTAAATTAAAATTACAGTATAAAATGGAACCATACAATTTTTTTATTTGGATCAAAAGCTGTGTTTCCATTATCATCAAGTTAATGAAAAATAATCATTTCTCTAACTAATAAAGTAATACAGAACTTCTTTTGAATAGTTTTGACACATTATTTTCATCTTTGTGTAATTAGTTTCACTCAGTGCGTGCGAAACAAAAAATAATAATGTAGAAAGCACCAATAGAAGTTTCAATAAAATCTTAAAAATTTGTTAGGTATTAATAATTTATGCTTGTGCCAAACTTGAAACTTGCTATGTTCCACTCACTTACATTGAACTTAATATTTTAATTGCCTTTATTATAATTTTTAATACATCATCAGCATACGTTAGTGAAAACTATCATTTTCAAATTATAAAATTATTTTTGTTTCTTTTAAATTTAAATATTATAATTCTGAATGACAAATTTTGGGCAAAATATTATTCAAATGTAGTTGAATTCAGAGTAAAATATTTTAAAACAATATGAAAAACTAAGTACTTTAGTAATAATTTCGAGACAAGGTGTTTATATTTTAAAAATTACTTGGTATAACAATCAAATGTGTTTATTTAGTTTTATTTTCTAAAAAAATGTATGATAAATATAGATCATATATACAATAAATGAAAAAACACTTTTTTTGTACCAACAATTTATTTATATATAATTAAAGAAATGCAAAATAATGCACTAAATCTCGCAAGTTAAAAAAAGATTTATATGAATACGAAAAAGAGGCAGTAGAAATATTTTTACTTAACCATGATTCAATATATTTCTTTTTTGACTTGCATAAAAACCCTTTAATTGCATTATTTTTTTTTTCAAATATCAGAATAAATTATTTTACTTTACAGATTTAGCTCTTGTTAGAGCATACAAAAAGATATTTTTTCAACCCTGCACATTGAGAATTGCTGACATTTTCAGACATTTGTAATTGTGCAGAAAATTGAGTCAAGCTGGTGATTTAGAATTTTACATGAGTTAAAGAAACATCAATGTTCAGCCCTTAACATTGGCAGCTCATTCTAGCAAACTTTAACACAATATTTCACTATATTACAAAACAGTATGTTTCAATTGAAGAACCAGAGTCACACATCACTAAATAATTTTCTTCAATGCATTGAAATAAATTCCCATTTCAGGTGAGAATCCAGTTAGTATAAGGTACTTAGTTTTTAATAAACAGAAAAATTTAATACCAATAATTTAAATTAAGTTTTAACATTTGACATTTTCCTATATCACAGTCAAACAACTTTTGCTAATAGCACCAGTTTTAGAGGTCCTTTGCAGAATTTAACAAAATATTTACATAAAAAATGAACTTGAGGAAATATATTCATACACAAAACTATAATATTAAAGCATACAAAGATGCATAATTCAATTAATCTACAAGGGAAAGAAATATTAGAAATTGCGTTCATTATTTTTTTGCAATCATTTTGAACCAAATATATGCACGTATTCCAATTTATATGAACAATTTAACTTGTTAATTATTAGAACTGAAATTAAAATAGCAGAGGTTATATAAATATTTTATACAAAAATTTCAAAACTTTAGTCAAATATAAATATTGAAAAGTAACTCAACTATTAGGTTACACATTAGTCACATAATAGTAGTATTAAATAAGTACTAACAATTAAATACTAGTTTAAAAATAAATCACTTAAATTTGTAAGATTGCTAGAGAGAGAGAGAGAGAGAGAGAGCAATTTTTGAAAAATTAAATGTGCATAATATTTATAAGGCTATGAAATTATAAATTAAAGAAATCAAACTTAAACTCAACTCAGATATGATATACCTAAATAAGAATGATTAACTACACTGAGTAAGTTCATGCGAGTAATACTGTAAAAGTCTTAAAAAAGAAACTATATGGAATATTTATTGAATTACTTTTTTTGTCAACTTCATTTAATAATAAAAGAAGTCTTCCATAAAATATTAATGTTTGATCAATTTCAAGCAAATAAATGATGCAAAATAGTAGGCATTATCACCAACATAAAATTATTTGTTTAAAATAAAATACAATCAATTTATTTAATAGACAATAAACCTTGGAATAAAATTTAAAAATATTACCAACACTTTTTTAGCTTTTTAAGTAATTTTATACCTTGATAAAAGGGAAACTCTAACATAATAACTATTAATGTAACTATTTAATTTAATTGCATATCTTTCAGATTTATTGAATATTACATTTTACAAATGTAAGAAGGTACTTAAGCAGCAAGTTGATGTTAACTACACATTAAGAAATAAGATATAAATAGACAAATTACTTAAAATTGTAGTAATTTAGAAATCAACTCATAAAAAAAAATTAAAAGCAATTTTATTTTAAGCATTCAGTCTAATTATAATGTTACAAAATTTCAATTTGATATTCAATATTATTTTGATAAATCTTTGCTTTCTTTTCACTTTTCTATTAACTAGAAATAGAATACTTAAATGTATATTTATATATAACAAACAACACACATAGACACAGCACAAGTGTAAAAAAAAAAAAAAAAAAAAAATGATTCAATGTAAAAAAAATCCATTCAAAAGAAATTTAACTAGAAAAAATTGATTTTTATATATCACTTTTAAGCACAGGATTTGTTTCTACATTCAATATGAATAAACAGATAACAGAGGAAAAAGGTTATACCAACATTAAAATAATTCACAATTGAGCAAAAATAAATCAACAATGAGTGTAATGTTTAGATACATAAGGACGTTTTAGCAAAATTGAAATTAAAATCTCTCAATCATTGAGTTTGAAACTATAACGTTTAAAAATTTAACAATGAAAGTGTAACAATTTTGAATTGAACCTGAAATAGAAAACACTTAGCATGTTCAAAAACATGCATGTTGACTCTGGTTACTTCAATCTGAGTTTATTTGATTTCCTAATATTATTTTCACCTCACTCTGGTGGAGGAGGCGGTGGTGGAGATTGAGGAGGCGGTAATGGTGGTGGTAGTGGAGGAATAGAGTTCGTTTTTCCTACAGACACACCATATCCTTTTAACTTTGGAGGAGGTGGCGGAGGTGTAAGATTATACATATAACCTTGAGAAAAGGACTGAGCATTAACGGTACTGCAAGCATTATTGCCATTCGAAGGATGTTGCATAACATACTCACTATCATTTATTGAGTGTTCCATTCCACTGCGATGTGAGCTATGCCTTGACGATTTGCTTGGCTTATTACTTCCTAAAGAACTACTATGATGAGTTTTCTGAACAGGGTCAACTTTAAAATATTTCGAAGCAGGTGAATTACAAATACCTTTTCCATCTATTGAATTACCGTGAACACGTTTACGACTTTCCCTGTCACGTTCATTCTTATGAGACGTGCTATAGGAACCAGAGCCAGATTTATCTTTGGTTATTACTAACTTTATTGAAGTGGATGGAGCAGGCTTCACTCCTTTGGAGTTCTCAGGAGGTTTAGGCAACTTAATTTTAATGCTGCGTTTTGGACTCTCAGGTTTTGCATTCAATGGATATTTTTGGCTTGATTCTGGTATGATACCGCTAAGATTAATAATAGTTTTTGGGATTTTAACTTTGATTCCTGAAGGAGGAGCTCTATCAATATGATTAGATACAGTCTTTTCTTTAGAAGAGTGACTTGAGTGTTTTTTATGTTTTTCCTTCTTTTCTTTTTTAACTTCACCGAGAGCATTTTCATCTTTGTGAGAAGGTCTATGTGCCAAAGTGGGAATTGAGGGAGCAGGTAAAAAGTTTTTAGGTTCCACTTTTACATCAATTCTTTCTTGCCTAGATGAGTCTATTTTTTCTGGCCTATTAAATTCTACTTTTTCAGGTTTAGTTAATTCTATCTTATCTACTTTTACCACATCAAGTCTATCTGGTTTTGATACCTCAATTCTTTCAGGTTTAACATCAATTTTTTCAGGTTTAATAACTACATCAATCTTATCTTGTTTGATCACAGCATCATTTACTTGATGAGATATTTTATGACTATAATTAGATCTTTCTTTATAGTGAGATCCATCAGAGTTCGATTTTACCATTTGGTGGTTTATTTTGTTCATAGATGCAGAAGAATCTAAAGGTTCTTCTTTGACTTTAATTCTTTCTTTATTTGAAATAGGCACATCTACATGCTTAACAGATGTTCTATGAAGGGTCTTTTCAGTTTCATGGATGGTGGGTACCGGTTTTTTAGTTACTTGAGGAGGCATTATTGAAGTTGCTTGAGGGGCTGTAGCAGGTACAGCAGCAGGTGGCGCAGAAATTTTATTATGCAACCGTTCTTTCTCTTTTTTCTCACGATATACATCTAGAGATATGGAATGTGGAACCTCTGCTTTCGCAGACTTCTTTGCAAGAGGAGCAAATGTTTG
>JAPDSC010151398.1:32113-44315 GCA_026290005.1 Latrodectus geometricus
ATATATATATATATATATATATATATATATATATATAAGCCCATAGAAAAACTTAATATGGACACTTTGTAACTAATGGCTACAATAGCTACTTCAAATATTGTTAATTATATAAAGATGTTTTTAGGATTTCTGATAAAAATATTTTTTTATTGATTCTCAAATTTTTTTACATTGAATGAACAATTTTGAGGATAAATTAAATATATTTACCATGAATTGTATAAGTTAAGTCATATAAGTAATTATATTTAAGTGTCTCTGTATTGTGATACTGTAAGTGTATGTAAATTAAAAATGTTACAGAAGTACTGAAAATTCTGATTATTTTCTCGTATAGTCACATTGCATAATTAGATTCACGGTCTAATTATTTCAAATGCGCTGCATAATTATTACATAATTATATTGACAATAATTAGATTTACCGAATAGCTTTGTTGAAGAAAGAAAATAGCTGCTTGATTTTAACTTGTTATAAGTCTGGTAGTGAAATATTACATAATTATCAATTATGTGCTGTTTTATGTTCTAATTTTTTTTGGCTTTTCGAGCGTGGCTCTATCAAAAAATAGCATGTGGGACACGGGTTATTAAATCTAGATGTAAGTACGAAAATATCAGAAAATATTTTTACTGATTTTAATCCCAGGAAACTTTTGTAAGATTTTACCTATTTGGTTTTATTCGTTCTACATCAAAATGTTCTCTCCTTGTAACGTCATATGCTATTTTTAACTAATGGAATATTCAAAATTAATATATCATTTAATAGCAATTTTAACTTGGATAAGAAATCAAATAATATAAATGCAGACATGTCGGAATTCGAGGACCATATGAAGCCATAGCCAATTATCATAGCCATTATATAAATGAAACTAAATAAGTAAATTTAATGTAAAAGTAAAAGGACTTTTACCTTCTAGATCAGTGGTGGACAAGACGTCGATCGCAGTCGACTGGTAGACCACGAAGACATTTTAGGTAGTCCACTCGACCATCTCGATAATGACCTCGGATATTAACAATTTAATTTATGACTTATGACATAGAATCAATGATAGATTTGAAATAAAAATTTACTACAGTCTACGCTTTAAGACCCAAAACAAACTGTGCAAGGATTTACGATTTAAAGATTTATGATTTAAGGTTTACGATTTAAAACCTAAAACGGACATGATGAGCGCGATTTAAACATTAAAAAAAACTATAGAATGGTTTGCAATTAAGAAAACATGAATTTAGAAACTTCAAAAACATGGAGGAAGGTTGCATCCATATCCAAACAGAGACTTCGAAGATTCTAAAATGCGATATATTTCTTAAATCCAGAGCATATTTAGCGATACTGATTTTTGGAAATTAATTTCTGAGGAAACGTTTCCAAATATTTACAAATTGATTTTGTATTTGAAATCATACCAATTAGAGAAATATCATACTTTGGATCGAGGTATCTTTGCGAATCTGCTTTTTTAACCATGAACAAAAAACAAACATTGGTCGTATAATTAATGGATGAAATCTTCTATTTTACATCCGAACTCTATAGGGGATAGATTTTGGATTAGACAAGATTGCTTAGACGGTGATTATACAAAAAAAATTAGAAAAGTTTCATCGAAATGGTTAATACATAAAAAGTTGTTTTGTAAATGCACTACAAGATTTATTTCCAGATTTTTTCAAACCAAATATTCTAAAAAAGTAAAGAGTTATCTTTGTTAACTAATACAGAATAATGTAGAACAGACAAAATCTCCTTAAATGTTTCAAATGTTCTCGTCAATGGCATAAAAAAATCGAAGACCTGAATTTGCGGTCAGCTTTATCAATTACTTTTGACATAAATGATATAAAGGAAGTTTTATTTTATAAGCAATTTATTTCATCTCCAGACCTTAAGAAAAATATTAAGGGTTATTTTTATTCAAAAAGCAAATACATAAGGAAAATATAGCATATGCTGTAGTTGGATTCATTTGAAAACATATCGTTGAAAGTGCAGAAACATTATAACTGACGAGATGAAAATTATAACTGGGGAAAAAAACGGGTTTGTAGAAATTTAATACTTATAACATCTTGAAAACTCCAAGTATTAAAACAATTTAAATTTTATGTTTGCTTAAACTTTGTTTTTGAATTAAAAATAAGTGAACTTTAAATAATTAATCACTTCTATATGGCTTGAATATCGTTAACAAAGTCCTTTGTTTTCAATAAGGAAAATTTAACCGAAATGAATTCTAAATGATATTTAAATAAAGTGATTATAAAATTGAAAAATTTTAAAAAAGTAATTAATTTATTAATTTAATTAAAAAAAAACAAAGTAATATAGCAACATTTTCAAGAACCAAAATTTTTTGCATAATCCTTACTTATCTTATTTTGATAAAATTTAAAGAAACAATTCCGAAATAAATAAAAATACAATTTAAAAAGATATGAAAAGACAATTCGAAAGACGTTAGGAGTTTCTCTGAACGCATAAAAAGTTTACAATAATATCACAAACAAAATTCTTTTGGTGAATTTGGAATCGGTGTAGAATAGTATGTGTAATATAACGAAAACATTCTGCAGAGAACTGAAAATATGTATTCCCATCTTTATTTTTTCCTTTACTTCCCTAAACTATGCTAAATTTTATTATTTTTAAATTTTCTAGTTTACCTTTATTATCAGTCTTATTAAAAGAAAATTTTCCACTTTCCCCTATGTATGGATTTTATTCAATAGTAAAAGACTGTTCATAATTACATTCATTCATGCTATTAGGTATTAATGGAACACAATTGTAAGTACGTTCTGTGAGTAATATATTTGATCAATCTTTTGTTTCCATAAATATACTTGAACCTAATTTGTTAAATGTTAAATATTTGTATTCTTTGATATATTTTTTTAGAATTCTATGTTGTTTTAAAACTGTATTCTTTTATTCTAATATTATTTTATTAAAAATTAATACTTATCATGAAGGTTTATGCTCGAATTTCCGAACATTAGTCATCTTTTATCAGTTGTGAAGTTCTGAAAAACATTAGGAAGAAAATGGAAGAAATGTTTCATAGCCGCTTAAAGCGGAAATTTATGTGATAACTAATTTATCCATAATGAATATGCATTATTACAGTTGATTTATCACATGGTTTAAACTAAGTATTGGGCACAAAATTTTCATTGATGAAATGAATGAAAATTTAAATATTTTACACATTATTATATACCTTTTGTATACTTTCTTCACATTCCACGGCAACAATATTAGCAGAAGAAAAGTTTAACTTATATTTATACTATCAGGTTTCTCTCAGTATTCGCTAGCACAACAGAGATGTGATGTGAATAAAATATGGTCTCGGCTATTTATTGCTTAAGCAAAGTGATAGCTAGCAATGTTTTAAATTATATTCCAAGAAAATAACAAATTATATTCTCAAAAGATATTAAGAACTATTGAATGGCGGGTACTTGATTGCGGGCGATTGGCGGGAAAAATATTTTCTTTTGATTTCTGGTTAACTTACAAACTCTGTTAAAAAATAGGTGTTTGATGAATCCCAATTCATCTGAAAAAACAAAATTTTTAAATAATTTTATTTCTACTCAAAAGAAGTATTGATGGTGAGAATAATGTATTTGAATCAGTGAAGCATAAAATTACATTGAATCATTTGCAATTCCTTGTATAAAATATCTTCATACATTGTTGACTGGCAGGTTATGAAAACCAGTGCGAATCATAAAAATACATCTTAACCAAAAACTATATTGGATAATTGGTGAATCATACCAATTTTAAGAGAATGAGTACTAAAATATATCTTCAAAAAATTTAATTATTTAGCATAATAAGGACAAGTAACAAAAGACACAAATTAGGACTAAGTATTATGAAATTTCTTGAATTGCTTAAAATTGTCTTGTGATAGATTATAATTAAGAGTTATAAAAAAATATTGAAGCGAAACAACATAAACTGCACATTTACAACACGAGATTATTTTGTACGTAATATATCTTCATATTAGGTTCATTCAAATTTATTTGAGATACGCAATATATTCAAAAATTTCTATACAGATAATATCCCCCAGCCCATGCATTTCTTGCACGTGTGATTTAAATTTTTTTTTTGATTTTATAACTAATTATAAAATCAAAAAAATCCATGGTTTGTGTGTGTATTAGTGAAAAAGAATACACAATACTTATACATCTAAAATTAAATTTAGTGATAGATGGAAGTAAGTGAAAATCGCTTCTTGTCTCTCAATTTTATTTTGAAAAAAATTCGTTATTGATGAAAATATAACATCATATTTTAGCTACTGCAGTTATACAACACTTTTAAAAATTCATTTAAAAATTAAAATTCAGTTTCAAACATGCAATAAATTAAAATATAATAATTAAAAATGCTAATAAGTTTTAACATGTTAGATTCATAAATCTTAAAAGCAATTATTCAAAATTATTAATTTATAATATTTTAATTTTATAATAACTTCTACTAATAATCCGTTTATAAGCTTAACTGCATTATCTGTTTCTACAGAATTTTCTATAAACAAACCATGCTTCAATAAACTAAATCTATTAATAAAAAATTTCGTACAATTATTCCTTAAGAACACAAATTAAATAAATCTAATAAGAAAAATGTTTTGCATTTATTTAAAAAAAATTGTATTGCTCAATATTTTTTAGAAAATTTATATTTTTATCAAAATGGTTTAAATGATTATAAATCAAAGTAATTTATTTAATACTATTTAAAATGGTGGTTAATATTAATGAAATAAAAAAAATTTAAATGAATTATCATATAATTTCAAATTTCTTTTTTAAATTATTTTACATTGAGGAATTATTTTCCTCTATTGTGCTTATAATTAAATAATTTTTATAGTATGATTCTAATTTCATATAATAAATTTAAAAATCAAGAGGTTTTCAATTATGTATAATTTATTTAAGAGAGAAATTATTTTTCTTAAATATGCATTAACGTCACAATTTCCTTGATAAAAATATTAATGGTTAACTTTTAGATAAATCTGTAATATAGGAGAATTTGGTTACAAAATCTAAACATACATTTTAATGTATTATATGTAAATAGCAATATATCAAATAAGCGTTTCAGTTTAAAAACGACTGAAAAACTTAGAAAATGTTTCATTTTATTGGAAAACAGAGATTTATTCTTAGTTTTTATCATGTACATAATATTATTTCGCAGTTTGCATAACTGATGTTGTTTAGCAAATAGCTATTCAAATATATTATTAAGAAAGATATTTAACTGAGCTTTTCTTTTTTTCTACAGGGTATCTATCCTATTAATATTTGTATCACATGGCTCTTTGTTTCATTTTTACTTTACAATATTACAGAAAAAATATTTTAGTAATTTACCTTAAATACTATCTGATATTCATTTTAAAGCAAATCTTGTAGGCAGAAGGTTAAGATTACTATTTAAAATTACATACTGTTTTTGTCCTCATTAATTTTTTAAAAAAAAAGTTCAAACATTTGATTTCGAGACACTCTAATCTTAATTTTAAAACTAATATTTAATAAGTCGTTTACCTAAATCTATAAAATTGTGGTGGTTTTTTAATTAATTAGAAAATTTAAATCTAGATATGCAAGTGCCACAACAAATGTCTACTATAAATTTGTAAACAAGCTCAAGGAAAATTACAATACAAGATTTATGAACATAAATCTGTAATAAACCATTAGAAAAGATATAGATTGTAGATAGAAACCGACGCAACGAGGGGAAATTAAATATTTGAATAAAATGATAATATTGTAAACAAATGCTCCAAGGTCATGGCAAGGAGCAGAAGTATAACAGTCATTTAGTATTGGTGGCACAGTTAGGAAAGACTTGGTAGAAGAGGAGACAAGATATTTTCTGATTAATAGCAGATCCAAGTAGAAGTAGTAGACAAACCACATCCTGTAGCAATAGTGTTGATTCTCGCGACATTTGCAGAACTAGGAGCTTCAGTACTATGACAGAGATAGTTTTAATAAGTGATCTGGGATACCTAGCACATGCGCTAGCGGTCAAACTAGGAATATGTATAAAATTCTTTCTTCGTACTCCCCAGCGAAGATGCTAGCTTGGTACAGTAAAATGAATTTAACCGGGCATATAGCATGTGATATAGTAGGAGGCTTGCCTTCAGTATTGCTAGCTTCAGGGTTAAGTTGAACCTGATGATAAAATGCAAGTTTATCGCATCAACTGCAAAAAATTTATGACCATTAATATTTAATACGAATGATACGGATTCCTGAAAATTACTTTGAAATACCCTTCATACGGATAAGTTAGTGGTCGTTGGAGAGAATCTTTTCTGATAAATACGTAAGGGGTCTGAAATAGATTCTTGTTTGAAAAAAAAAAATTTAAATGTTTTGTTTGCCTTAACAGTTTGCCTCAACTCCTTCAAGTATATTTTCAAACGTCTTAAAAATTCAAAACGCGTGAGTAAATGCGTGTCTATCCCTGGAGTCACAAAAGAAGTCTCCTGGTAGTCTTAGTGGGGCACGAAAGACCAGCTTGGCAGTTGATGCACCGATATTTTCTTCTCTTATGCCAAGTAAAACTAAGGGTAATTTTTCAACCCAAACGTAAGATTGTTTGACAATTCATATCAGCGATCTTTTCAATTATCTCCGAAAACTTTCGATGAATCCATTTCTACGTGGGATTTTGGCACATATTCACCTGCGCTCTATACCCAATAGCTTAGATACAGAAGAAAAAAAATTCACTTTCATACTATCAACCTTAGTTGATAATGATTGCAACAGGTACACCAAATCGTGCAACACATCTAGTTTAAAAGGCTTCCGTGTCGCTCTCAGCTGTTTGGTTTAGAAATGGGAAAGCTTCGCATAAAACCCTCAAAGTAAGCATGCTAAGAAAACCTATGAATGGTGGCAAAGGAGCAACAACATCTAGATGTACTTCAAATAATCTAGAGTCAGTGCATTTAAATGTTACCAGAAGAGACTCTGTAAATCTCAAAATTTTAGATCTGACACTAAATGCGTCTTGTTATCCAATCTTTGCAATGTACAGCTAATCTAGGACAGATAAAAACGATCTTTAGCTTGATGCGCTTCTGATACCAGTGTGTGAGATATTACACCTGATTAAATGTTTCCTTACGGAATAAATCTACTAAGTACAATCGGACTTTCCCAGGAGAAATAGCAAACTATACTTTGGGTAAGTTGTCTCTAACTATATCTATTAAAATTGTACAATCATTGTTAAGGGCTGAAGTTCATAAGGATCAGCAGACAAAGGCGACAATAGTCAGGAATTCAGGACAGTTTCGATCTGAGTCACTAGGGTTGTGAGCTCTTCCAAATTCAAATTATTTGATTTTATTGGTTTCAAAATAGTCGTTTCATAGATTCGATGTTAGCTTCCCACAAGATTCCAAAGTTGGGAGATGCAGCAGGTATACGTTCCCAAGGAATGCGTTTTTCAGGTGTGAAATCCTAGACAGAAATGGATTTACAATTTTGGAACATCGTCTGTAGAGTATTTTTGGCACCTTTAAAATTATTTGAGTTATCATTCCAAATAACTGATGACTTTGATCTTCTTGAAACGAACCTTCTAAATCAAGCAAGACTTTAGTCGTCAAATTGGGCACAACTTCGAAATTAGAGAGCTTTGTGCAAAAACAAATGAAAATTGCAATGTATGACTTCAAAATTACTTTTGATTTGTTGAAGTTGAATCTATTCAATATAGGACCTCTAAACTCTAAACCAACCTTTTCAAATGGTTTGGATGGTACAATTCTATTTTTAGGTAAATCTCCCATTATTTGATTAATTGTTTTCATTTTAGTTCTGAAACATGTCATACATTTATTTATGACTCTTCATTCTCTATCCTGACCACAGAGTATCCTATAGAACTGTTTAATTAAAAAAAGAGTTATTTGCGTCCCTGAGTGTAAGGAATTTTTTATGAAAGTGTTCAATGGTTAATTCAGTCAAATGATGTGATTTAGGCAAGAGAAATTGATGTTTTTGATATTCTGTTATGTAAGAAAATTTAAGTCTTCCTAACACTCTCAAAAGTTAATTTTCATCTGGGAAAGCATTTAGAGACAAAATTTTGCTATCTTTGGATTGTTCCTATTTTAGGCATTTTATCTCGGAATGAAACTCAGACAACTGTACAATCTTGACTAATAATTTAGTGGAATTTTGTAATTCAAACGTATTCACATTATTAATTTTTCTATTGCATGGTTTTCGTTTGCAATTTTCATAAAATCTTAAACAATAAGCAATTGTTCTAACTAATTTAGAGAATGAAGAATATTTGCTTATTAATATATCAATCATCTTATCTTAATTTGTAAATTTTATAATTAAAGCTAAAGCTTTTCGAATAGCAAGTTGTTCATTGTTTAAGTCTATTTCTTTTGATGATTCGAAAACTTTTTGGCCAAATTGAAGATTCTTCTTTCACTCATTCTGGTCCAATCCACCAATGATCACAATCTTTCAACTCAGTTACTGAAAGTCCTCTAGAAATAAAGTCTGTTGTATTCTCTTTACTGGGACAGTGAAACCATTCATTTGGTTCGGATATTTGTGAATTTTCTGAACTCTATTTTTTTACAAACTTTAAATTTATTTGGAATGCCTCTTACCCAAAAATAGGTAATCGAAAAGGTACATTTATTACTCAATTCTTCTAAACTGCATAATTTGTTGTGTTGCAAATTATGCAGTCCAGAAGAATTGGGTAATAGGGAATTTTAATCCATGAATAATTTTGTCACACAAACTGGCTGATAACAATGCACCCATGAGTTCATGTCTAAGCAAGGAAAGAGTTTTCAATGGTGCAATTCAACTCTTAGACATAGCAAAACTGGTAACCATATTTCCATTATTTAATAAATTCGTAAATAAGTTACAGTGCCATTAGTCTTTTTCAAAGCGTTAGAAAAGCAATGCAATTCTATGTTATGAACATCTTTTAATAGAGATGGAGATAAATAACAGAGAAGTATTCGTAAATTACTTAACTCTTTGATGTCATTACACCAATCATTAAAATTCATAGCTGTCTCTTTGGGTATATTGTCATCCCAATCTAAACCTAAACACCAATTTTTTTAGATTAAACACTTTATACGGATAGCAAATTGTCCAATGAATTCTATTGAGTCAAATATTCGACCTGCTATTTGTAGAAAAAACCTTTTAGTTATAAAATTTTTGGAATGAAACTTTTCAATACTTTAAATAATTATTCTTATGATCCCATACTACTCCTGGAACTTTTGAGGGTGTTAAAGTCTGATCATTCTAATTTGACTAATTCTAAGCCTAATTCTATTACTTTATTTTGAAGTTCGATGTTATTATATTTCCACTTTCTTAAGATTAGAATTGCTTCTTTAAAATATTATAACTTTCTAAGCAAAATTTTAGAGATTGTTTTATATATTCTTCACCAAAAATAAAATCACAGACATAAAGAAAATAATCAATAAGCTGGAAAATGTAAAAAAAGATATCTACATACCTCTTCAAGTGATGCTTAGTTGTGGCAGCCAGTAAGAAAGGATTTGATTTTACTCCAAAGAGAGCTTTGTTCATAACAAAAACCTGAGCATTTTTACTTTCTACATGTCAGTCCAGATCGTCCTCGTGAAAAACATAGTAAAGTCTCTAAATATTTCATGGATTCCAATCTGCAGGAAAGCTTGCTTTATGTCAGTAAAGATATTTACATGGTTAGCTCTATATTTAATCAAAAGAAGAAAAATATTAGGAATTAAACATTTAGTCCAGTATGTAAACAATCATATAAAGAAACGTCTCTTTTGGCATGAGACCAGGCATCAAATAATATTTACAATCTACTAGTAACTTTATCATCCTGAATAATTGCTCTGTGAGGTAAATAAAAGCAATCATTATCGTTTTTATCTTTTTTAATTCCTATAGTTTTTATAATATTTTTCTTGTGATATAATTCTAAAACTGTCTTATATTTGGAAATCAAATTGGATCATTTATGAAGATTTTTAGTCTTTCAAATCTTCTAGTAGAAACATCCACTATATTATTCAACAGATAATTTCATTTGAGATTTCCAGGTTATTTTCACTTTATAACGCTGATTTTGATAAGATAAACCTACTTCAAACTTTTTCACAATATCGTCATCCATAATATCTTTCGAATCTAATTTTGGATCAATTTCGATATTTCCCAGTTCCCAAAACTCTTTCAACTGGTTGGAAATTGATTTATCTTCAATAACTATTTTCATGCTCAACAAATGATCATTTGTATCTATTTGACTTCGTAAACACCAATCGAAAATAGTATCAGAAATAACAAGCTTTTTATTTAATCTCTTAATTCTACCTGAGACAATGTCAAAATAATAGTCAGCACCGATTAATAACTCAATTTATTTTTCATTGAAGTCATAAAATTAGGAAATTGTAATCCTTTTAATTGTTTACGAGTTTTAGAACTATAAATTGTAGGTGATGGTATGTTCATAGTGGAAATTTGATCAGTTTCTAACACTTCTAAATCAATACTTAACAAAGGTTGTTCTTTATTTTCAACTGGAATTTTAACAACATTATACATTTTTTAAGTTGCATGTTTTGCACCAAAAGCATATTTAAAAAATGTTTCTGTTCTAACAACAGGATGTTCTAATTTTCTATGTTCTTTACATACTTTAGCACTTGGCATCAGCTGTATATCATTAGCATAATGCAGGACACACATAGTCTGAAATGTTGAAGAGCTTTTCTATACCTATCAGATTACAGATTAGATTGACCATCTGATAGGTAAAGAAGATTTACCTATCAGAGCAAAGGAAAAACTACTTCCTTCATCTGGTTGTTTTCCTTATATTTTACCTACTGAAAACGTGTGGCCTATGCTTACACAGCAATTGACCAAGAATTAACCACCCACTACTGTAATAAACTGATTATGACTATATTTGAAAGCCGCATTGACTGCTCAATCTCAAGAATGCATCCAAAGCTTCATTCATTCTATGCTATATGTCTATACTATATGTCGAAGTGGACATTTCCAATAATTGTAGATACACTAACTATTAATTTTTTTAGTTCTCTCTGGTCTTTCTAAGTGCTGACATTTTTGTGAGTAGAAATTTCTTCGAATTTCTTGTTATAATTTCTTGATTGTAAGTGATTAGCTTATTTGAAGTGAAGTGTGTTTTGAATGATTCTTTAAGTAGATATGAGAAAATGAGTGTTGTTATCTGTGAACAAAAATATTGATGAGTAATTTTCTCTAATTTGAGTTTGAAATAATCAATACTGAAATTTAATATTTCTCATTGTTTAAATTACTATTATCCTTCTTGGTATCAAATGTCCAAATTTTTAAGAAAAAAAAGCGTTTCCACATGTACTTTTGCATATTTTTAGAAGAAAACATAAATTTAGAACGACTCTATGTTCTTCAACTTAGTAACTTTGTTTGGCATAATCCTTTATGTACATGATTCATTATTCCAAACGTAATTATATACTATCCCAAATAATCTAAAATTGTCCTATGTCCGGACAATTTTTTTAATTAAAATTGTCCGATTTCATATTCCGATGATTTGTATGGCAAGTATTATCTGAATTAGCAATTTCATCAAATTAAGCAACTCATGATTTACATCAGGAATCACTTAACGTATTTACAAATTGAATTAATTGTTTGAAAAATATCCAGCAATTTTTATCACAAATCAAAAACTTTGACATATAATGTATCAACAATAAATATTATTCATTTAGAAATTTGCTTTGTGTGCTATAAATAAAAAGACAACTCTGTAAACTTTTCTTAAAATATGAGTATAAGTGTGAAAGAGGACTTAATTACCCCATACATTTAAACTGTAATTTAATAAATAGATGTATTCAGTGATCAAAGCAATAATAATACGATTATACTTCATTAAGGGACATTTTTAATAATACTTCCTTTTCGTATATCCAAAACTAAATTTGATCTTTATAGCATAATAAATTACGCAAAGTCATCAAAATAAGAGGAAATATCAATGTTCTTTTCAATTTTATTCTGTTAATCAATTTTTTCAATTTTGTTA
>JAPDSC010151398.1:55709-66927 GCA_026290005.1 Latrodectus geometricus
TTTTTTTTTTTTTTGACAATTTCCAAACATTATTCAACAACCACTGAGTAATTTCGACGTGACATTAATAAATTTCAATACATTTGTATATGTAAATAAATTTACATAGTCTTTTGTATAATGGATATGTTTTATTATAATATCAAGTACAGAAAATATTCTTGATTTTTTTTATTTAAAATAAAAAAATTTTTACTTTTATTTCATTAAGTATGAATTTTTATGTTTACTCTTCCTTTAACTAATAAATAATATAATAATCTTCTAAATAAGTTACAGCTATTCATAAATAATCAATAAATATTTTTTGCTGCATACTTAGTCATGATTTACATTGTAAAACTTTATTACTGATAATTTAACAAGTTTAAGGCATGCATTTGATTTAACGTCAATTTTTAATAAAGAGCACAAAGAAAATTGTTTGCTTTTTTATAAACCTTGGTTAACTCACCTCTCACTGGATAAGAGAAATATTTAACCACAAAAAGGAATGTTGTTACAATTATTGAACTTCTATGTTGGTTCCTCGATCTTTATCCAGAGAAAAATAAATATACTGAGATATGAAAAAATAGAGAAAGAAACCTACCACCACGTATTCTGGAATAAAAAGTTCTCCAAGGTAGACCAGTTTTATGAATCAATTCCTGACACTTATGCTTAATAAGTGTTTATTCCATTATATAATCTTTTGGCAAAAAAAGAGCATGCAATTAACAAATTTTCAAAAGACAAACTTCATTCACGATATATAAGAGGCAACATGCATTTAGTTGATTGCCTTATCATAGCCCTCTTTTTCTTTTCAGACCACTGTTCTCTTTCTCAGCTCGAGTGATAATGGATTCCTTTCAAATATTGTGGTAACGGGAAATCCATGAACCGGTTTTTGAGGTAATAGGGTAACTCTAGTTCTCTACGCGTGATGCCCCCACAACTCATTCTAAGTTTTTTTTCAATATTTTAATTCAGAAACGTTTTGTATTTATTTACCACTATGCACAAAACTTTCCTTTACTAAATTGGAAAAATTTGAATATGAAAATAATGCAAAATTTCTAATTTTATATCAATATAATAAAAGAAGCATTAATGAATCACTGAGATCCTTAAAAGATTGATACTGTAAACAAAAATCTTGTATTATCTTGATCTATTTCTGTTCATTTTATAATAATTTAAAAAATGCTTAAATAAGCAAGTTTATCTTATAATTTTTGATTGAATGTATGCAATGATTTAGACAGAAACGAAATCGAATATATTATGCAACTTTGTAGTTTATTATGATTAATCGTATTAAATAACTATGATCTAAATAATAACAATACAATGTTATGACTTGAATTTTAAACAGAACTCTATTATAAATTGTTTGCAATGTAGGTTTATGTTTGAAGGAAATCTTGGTCCCGATATTAAAGATATTCCTTATTTTTGTAAAAACTAAGATTTATCAAAGTTTTAAACTAAAACAAAATGAGATGAAAGTAAGATTTAAACAAAATCAAAGAAAGATAGCATTTAACCAATAGAAATCAAACTTTTCTACACTGGAATTACTGAATGACGCAAATGATGCAGTTATATTGAAAGAACTGTTTGTAAAAAAGGAATATTAAAGCAAATAGTTGAAAAGAAGATGCATTAATTAAACTATATGTAGATAGAAATTGACTAAAATCCTAATGACAAGTATATTAATATTGGAAAATATTCTTTAGAAGAAAACATATCTGAAATATTTGCAAGTATATATTTTATGAATATATATTAGTTTGGGGAAAAAGAAATCCATTATTTTTACGCGAACTTTATGTAACTTCTTTTGGATTCAGTTTGTAAAAAGGTATAAAACAGCTTTCATGTAGGTTTTTAGGTCTTGAGCGTTACGACTGCTGACATGCGGTTAACTTCGATCATTTTTGATATTTTATAGACATTTTCGACGATGCTGTATCCACATGCGAGGTGCATCTCTAACATCAAAAATACCCGAACAGAATCGACGAAACAAAAATTGTACGTAACTGGTTGTTACAGTCCTATATAGGACAATAAACACCTTTCACAATTTTAGCCACTTTTTTATCTTTTTTGCTGTTACAAGAGAAAAACGAAAATGTATCGAATTTTCTGTTTGTTGTCTTCCATTTTTAAAACCTTGTACTCGTAACTGAATTAATCAAACAAAAAACCGCAAGAGAATATTTTAGTGTCAAATGTCACCTTTCCAACGAGCATAAATCTGAAATTGTTTGATATATACCTCACGAGATATCGATCACTACAGACGTCTACCAAAAAAATAATGGATTACTTTTTCCCCAAACTAATGTTATGTCTTATTTTGCAATTTTAATAGATAAGTTAACTATATGAAAAAATATGAAAAGCAAAATTTTTACAAAATAATTTGTATATTTTGTAAAAATAAATTTTATATAATTTTATCCATGTTTTATATACATTTGGCCTTAAATTAAAAAATGCATGAGTCATTTGAAAGAAAAAATTACTTTTGCTCTGGAATTCATGTGAAAGTATATGGATAAATGAAAAGAAGGCATGTAAAAATTGAAATAGCAAATATTTAAAATGTATTTTTTTCTTAAGAAATGAAATTAAAAATTTATAAAATGAATAATTTTAAACACCTCTATTTTTCCATAGTGAATACCATATTAATGATTTTCTACTTCGGCTGTTAATCGGAATTAGCCTTTGAAAATAATGTTATAGTATATCACTTTAAATCAAAGATTTATTAAATGCATGTTTGATTTTTAATTAAATTGTCTTTATATTAAATAAATTTTTATTAAATGTAATGTACTTATGAAGTAATGTAGAATATTTTTAATCTATTCAAAACTAACAAAATACAGGTACAGTTCTACTTACAATTTTAAACATATTTAAAATAAATTTAATGAAATATGAATTAAATATGGCGACGCTTATCTACATTCATCATTCTGTTATGATTTTATGATACCTATATTTAATTATAGCTTAAGGCTTTTTAGGTTTTATGTTCTTATTTACATTTGACTTTAAAATTTACAAAGTTTTAAAAAACATTAGAAATAGAAGGGAAAAAACAGAAAAATGTAGAACTCAAAATTTTTAACACCTATAAATAAATGCATATGAGGATAATAATTATATATGAGTACTGAAAAATAAAAGTTATTAAAAATATATTGTAATTAGTATAAATGATAGAACTTAACCCAAAACATTTATAATTAGAAAGCCTACTTTTTCAATAAAGTGAATTCTGTAAGTATTTGCTTTATTTAGTATTTTATTATTTATATTCCTTTGTTATTTATTTTATTTTCTAAAAAGCAACTGAAGATTTTTGAAAGCATTTCCAGGAGTAAAAATTCTGCTTCACTTTATGATAAAATTAAATTTTATCAAACCAATCTATTGAACTGATTTTATATCTGATAAGTTTTTAGTGTGATGATATTTGAAATGATTAACAAAAAAATAATCTTAGAATTATATTACTGTTTAAGGTGAGATATGCAAATTATTAGAATTTCAGCGCAGACGCACATGACGTGTGCCTGTAGCACCACTTCAAAGTGCTATTAAGGCTTAAAAATTTCGAATATTGCAAGTTTGGCAAATGAATTTTTCAAAATCAAAACGATCAATTATGCTTCGTATAAAAGAATGATCAAGTATCTGAGTTCAACAGAGGAATGATAGAGGCCTACCGAGATTGTGGATTATTTTTCATGAAAATGGGATTCGTGTTGGAAGAAACCAAACAAGTGTAATGTGGATATGCGATTGTTTTATGCTGGTGGATAGGACAGACCAATGTATTCGCTCGCTTCCACTTGAGTGCACATTTTCACGAGTTGATAAGAAAATTGAGCGCATAGCAGTGATGAATCGCTCAGCTACATTACAGATCATAGCACAAGACATTAAGTCTAAAACGAATCATCCAGTGTCTGTGAATATCATTCGACTCGGTTAACAGCAGAGTGGTCTATCTGCAAGATGTCCATTGCTTCGTCTACCCTTGACGCAGAACTGCAGACGTCTTCTCCGCTAATGGTGAGATGAAAGAGAAGATGCGGACTACAGAATGCAATGAAATTCTCTTTACTGACGAGTCACGCTTCTGTCTGCAACAACACGATGGTAGCATTCGAACCTGAAGACACCATGGAGAGAAGATGATGTACAGCTCCGTTATGCTGCGCCACACTACTCAGGGTATTATAGTATGGTGTGGTATTGGATATTACTTTCACACTTCTCTAGCCGGTACTTCAAACAACCAGCCCTACTCTCCAAGATGTTGGAGCCAGTTGTCCTTCCTTACCTTCAGGGCTTGCCCACAGACATATTTTAACAGGATAAGGCATGACAACATGTGGCATGCATTTCCAAAGGGTTCTTCATCATTCTCCAGATTTAATTGCTTCCCTGGATGGATCATCCTTCGAATTTTTCACCGATAGAAAACATGTAGTCCATGATTATTCAACGATTGACCCAGATTATATCTCCAGCTTCCATACTAGCTTATCAAAGTATGGAAGCTTGCTTGTTCTGCTGCTCACCAAAAACACATCCAAAGTCTCTCTGAATCAATACCCAAGCATATGACAACAGTGATCTCCAATAATGGTGGCTACTATGACTACTGAGTTTGGTAGGAACGACACTTCACAAAAGTCTATAAATTTTGTCATTTTATACTTTGTCAACATGATATCTGCAAAATAAATTTTGTTGTGATATCTCTTATTTTTCTTGATGTTGCAATTTGGGTGGCTAGTAGTGTTTTTTTTCGAACTAATTTTTCTTTACTCAATTTTTCTTTATTTAAAATGAAAATGTTTTCACAATGTACACAATGAATTTATTTTACTTGTTTATTATAAATATAAAATAAATTTGTCTTATTTAAATATCCGTATAAATAATATGAAAAATATTTGAAGTAAATGAAAATTGCCTATAGTAATAAAAAGTAACAATATTTTTTACGCCTTAATATAAAACAAAAACAAATTTTCATAAAGAGACTATAATGAAAAGGAGCTTACATAGACTGCATATATTGGTATAATCTGAATTCTGTATCTGTCAAAGGCTTTGAGTAAAGCAAATTGGCACGACTAATATTTATAAGATTATTTTGAGGTAGATATAGTTATATAGTAATTCTAAAATTCCATGGGAAACTCTTTGCTTTTGTCTGCGTCAAATACTTTTAGGATTATCGTATATGACGACATGATAATTCCATTTTGTGAATTATACTTCAGGACTTTTTTTCTTACGGATAATAAAGTAAGCAAGTGTTAAATACTTTAAGTATTTAGGCATATATTCCTGCTTATTCAAGTTTATCTGTTCAAAATAATTTTACTTAGATCCTGTCAAGGAATATTATACTACATATTCCAAATTAAGCATGCTAAAACAATATATATTTCTATTAAAATTGCATTAAAAAAAATTCACGTTGTTTTAGCTGATTAACTATCTTTTTAGTGATATAAATCTCTTTAAAAATGAATGCATATTTATAATTGGTTATTTTAAGTATCAAAAAATCATCAATTTCCTTAACTAATCTTATTTTACATGAAAATTAAATTACCTTACAAATGTTTCCATAATTAATAGTTTTCAATATTTTACATTATGTAAATACTATGTAAAGTTTTAATAATATAATACAAAAAATATTTCGAATAAGTATTTATTACTAACAGCTATTCAACAACTTTGTAAATGAATAAGCCATAATATAATTTATTTCAATTTTTAATATATTTAATATATTTTATAATTCAAACATAATTGAGTAAAAAGTGAAAATTTTCAATATTCATAAATTGTTTTGACTATTAATAGATAGCACAAAAAAATTATAAAAACAATTGATTTTTTTTTTAAAAAAAATTGAAAGTTTCATAAGAAAATCATGCCGTAGAAATGATAATAGTGGAATTGAAAATTGGTTAAATCTTACGATTAGATAATCAGATGGTCTGAATATAATGTACTTCAGAAATATTAATGTATTTTCTAGAACCATAAAATTCTAATTCTAATATTTTAATACATGACATGAAGAAAAATATTTAAATTTCATTTTCACATGTCTAGAAAACAAGAAAATATTATGACTTAAGAATTTCATAAAAAAAAAGATAATTTTGAAATTGATTTACTGAAATATAATTCAAATAAATTCGACATAGAAAGAAAAAATAAATACGTATTTAAAGAAAAATTTTAACCTTCCTGCATTAAATGTATACACACTCACTATAAAACTTAGTATATCCTAAAATAGAAAAGGGAAAGTTTCTTCCTTTAGTTTCATTCACTGATTACTTAGCGCTCAAACATAATTAAGAAACTTTCTTTAAAAATCCTCTTGTGATGTTAAAATAATGATGCATGAAGGCAATTACTTTCCTAATTCTTGCAGAATTTCAGGACTTTCAGTATTAATTTTCTAAGCGGCGATTTTGCAATGGACAGAGCCATGCAAAGCAATATCTCATTAACGTAATACACGATTTAAAATTCTGTTTCTTTTCAATTATATAGATAAACACATTTTTTTAAATATTTAAAAAGAAGATAATTTCCTGTAACATCATTTTTTAATTATTTTACGAATTTTCTTTGGAAAAACAGTTAAAATATTAATATTTGGATACAGAATAAACTTTTTTATGTTTTACTTGGTTTTCCTAAAATGAAATCAACATTAATCTTTAAGTTACTATTCAAGCTTTAATTTATAAACTTTTTTAAATAAAAATTAAAAATTTTATAAAATTATATAATTATAATAAAAATTAAATAGTTTTATTTAACTTTAAATAAAAAGGGAAAATTAAAATTCCAATTAATTTTAAAATTGTTATTATCATAAATGTATAAAGAAGCTTATTTATGAATGCTTCTTAAGTTTAAAGAAAGCACAATTGGATTATAATATTTGATTATTTTCTGACTGGAGTGATGCAACATGTGAAGTTAAAAATATATCAAATAAATATTTCAATATGAGTGCAAATGCAGTATGATAATTAAATACTTGATGTTATGAAAATCATTGATTATATTTTGTGTATAAGGACAAACAGGAAAAATCGTAACTCACATTATAGATAGGTATATTCATTATTTTAATTTTATGTGCATATTTATAATATTTTTATCATCTAATAATTTTAATATGAATATCATTTATAAAACAGATATAAATTAAACAATTTTACTATGCATTTTAAATTTGATTGTCCTGTTATATAATTTTTTATCATATGTTATGAAAATTGATATGAAAATGTAACTAATACATGCTTTGAAATTCCATTAATAATACATAAAAGTTTTGTTTATTAATAATTCTAAGTTTCCATTTAAAAAAGTAAAACATTTATTTACCTTCATTTTATCCTTTAAAATGTGGGTGTGTGTGCATTAAATTTAAATAAATTCAACTTTTTGTTAATGATCTATAAATCTGTGATCAGTATTAGCTATTTTTGTAATGTAATAATATGCAATTATACATTCGAATATTGCATTAATTCTAAGTTTTGCTAGATCCTAAAATTATTTGTAAAATTTAACTAACGTACATTTATAAAGCAATGGAGCTAAATCTTATGGAAATCAACAGCTATTTTTGATCCTTTTCTTATTTTAAATATTGGGAATGACTTATTAAAGTTAAAAATGAGAAGTACCACAATATGAAGTGATATATTTCTCTAGCAGTTGTTCCATAATATAGAACTATATTTTTCACTATTTAATATTACGTGTATATAAATTAGTATCACGTATATTTCTTATGTAATATTATTGTACCGTCAAGTCAAATATTAAATCAGAGTAAAGGATCGGAATAAGTTTAATACAATAGATTAAAATGGAATATCTATTTAAATATATTAATTAAAATGGGACAAATTGGATTTAGCTTAGTTATTTTCATGTCTTGAATTAAGATTAGCTGCATTCTAGAACAAAAAAATTCAGATTAAATTTTAAGAATTTTCAGAAAATAAATTACGTAATTTAAACTTGTGAATTCAAATAATGCTTAAGATTACTTAAATGAAATGTAAAAGTCTGGCAAAAATAATCCAAATATAAGGTATAAATGAAGCAGAATTTTATTCCCTTACTTGGGTTATTTTCTTTGGTTTTCGTGACACAGCCTAATAGGAATGTTCTAGTATAGCCTAATAGGAATAATGTTCAGTGAAGCAATCCTGGCATGTTTACGGGATGAATGTTTAGGGTACTTGACGAATAAACAAAGCAAATATTATTATCAGTCGAAATGATTATTTTCTTATGTTTGATTTCTGGTACATATTGTCTGAAAATAAAATTAAATTAGTTATATGATAAAATTAGATAAAAAAATTAGGTAGGTAAATTTTCGAGGTAATTGCAATCATTTGAATTAAAAAAAATATTTACTAATTTTTAACTATTATATAATATTATTTTAATTTATCATAAATATATAAACTTAAAACATTTACAAATTATCAAAAATGATACATATTTCGTTATTCAAATTGTAATAATGGAATAATATGAATAATATAAGTCTGACAGAGAGGAGTCAAAGAAAACTTGAGTTTTCTGTTTAAACTGACACTTTTATGTATAGAAATATTTGAATTTAAAATTCATTAATCTTAAGATCAAGTATTTGATAATATTTCCCAGAATAAACTGTTTTGTAAATTAAAGTTGCTTAGGTATTACATCTTTAATTTAAAAAATGATAAACTCTAGAAACCTAAGATAACTTTCAAAACAATAATTTCGTGTTTAATTATTGGTACAACAACAAAATTAGTATTATATCCTCATTATAAATGTGCAATGTTTAACTGCAGTGTAAAAAATATCTCAAAAAATTTTTTTCGAAATTTATAATTGCAAAATGAATGGTTAAGAAAGATATAATAATTAACATTATTTAAATTACGTATTTCAAAACCACAGGACAAAATTATGATATAAGTTTAATATTTTTTAAGCATTTTTAAGTTTGGTTGAAGTGAAAAAGTATCTTGCAGTTATATATTTTGGGTTTTCTTTTTTCTTAAGAAGAGAGTTCTAAAGTTTCTAAAGTAATTTTGGAAATAATTTAACTCTAAAAGAAATTTGAAATATATGTTCCAAGCAATTTTTGAAATATCTTTAATCATTCACTCTCATTCACGAAAACAAACTATGTTCTGTAAGTTAAAAAAAAAAAAGGTTGTCAGATTAAAATAGGAAATGCATGTTATTTTTAATACCTTTTAAGTTTTGAACTGAACAGAAACTAAAAGTTTTGTAAATTAAACTTAAGAAAGAATAATTTCATACTTCTTATATCGTATTTATTATGAGCTTGGATATGATTTTTGAAGTATTTTAATGGCTGTCTAATATTTCAAAATATTGGTAGCAACAAATTGGCAGATCATTTATTTTATAATTAGTTTGAATATTTTAAGCAAATATTGGGAGACTATATCTTCAAATATTCTACATTATTAATTAATAATTGACGTCTGGTACTCTATTCTTCTAATATCATAAATCGTGCATAATCAAGATAAGTTTGCTATGTAAGTCATAAACTTTTACTGATAGGAAATTATTATTTATGACTTTGCAAACTGCGTATTTTACATATTCTTAATAGGCATTGAATCGGTACAAAACTTCTCTATTAAATATTAACTGTTAAGGAAGTTTGATGATTAATATAATTCGGATAACACTCTTACTATATTTATAATATATGTTCGATAATAGTAATTTCACAGCTCTTTGATCTCAGCACCATAATACAAAATAATTATCTTACTGCAATAAAAATATTTTATATTTGAAAAGTGAACTGAAATCCATTTATCAATTATATAGCTGTAAAACTTTCTTTAACAATGTAAGATCAAACATTAGTGCAATATTTCATATAGAATTAATTAAGAGGTATGATTAATTACTTAATTGAATATTTTTATCTTTAGATTGTACTTTCTATTCTCTATTGCTATTTATTAAAAATGAGTACACTTTAATAAATAAAAATGTCTGTTTATAAGTAGAACGAAATATGTATTTTTTTCTTGTAAATATTTATATTATTTAATGCAATATAATTATTTCAAAGCAAAATTTTGAATGGATACTGTTTTTAAATCCAATAATATTTCAACATTCATGTTGAATTTTTTAAATAATTAGCTTTTAATCATTAATGTTTACTGCTTTTAAATTTTATTTAAATTATAATAAGATAAGTTCTCAATTTTTAGTATACTTTTTAATTGAATATTTTAAGTATACTAAATATTCTTTCTTCTTACAAAGCTGAATAATATTACCAGAAAAATATTTATAAGATATAGGTGTCCTAATAATTTAAAAAAAAACCATAAATATTTATTTTAGTTACTTAAAAAATTACATTTCAGAATATTATATTTTTAACAGTAATTTCACACCATTAATATTTTAATTCATAAAACTCATTCATTCGATTCAAATTACTTAATTGTCCGTCCATAAAATAAAAAGATTCATAGTCTTTTGAATAATTCAGGCTGTAGTATGATTTTAATTCTAAAGCTAAATTTCATAATTATTTAATTATACTTTTGAATTTAAAATTGCACGATGTACAACATAGATTTTCATATTTCTTATTAATCTTTTAAGTTTTTTCATTTTATTTTATATGTTATATATTATTAATTGGACATTATTTTCCCTTATAGAAAAAAAGATAACTATATAAACAATTTACTCACAAAAGTTATGACACTTTTTGTAACTTAAAACTTAACTTTTTATTAACATTTAAACTTTCATTTTGCTGGCACAACTCTTTTCCTTTTCAATGTATTAATTCGATAGATTATTTATACTTTATTCTTGTCACAAGATTATTCCAAAATGTAATTAAAACAATTCTATAGGAAGCATGGTTTAGTGAATTTCTTTAAAGAACTCCATCACATGTTCAGTACCGGACTCTAACTAGATAATCATTTTCATTTTCATTTAAATATCATTTTCAGGAAATAAGTCTTACCTTCACTGTAAAGGATGACTTAAAATCATTGAAACAGTAATTAACTGTAGAGCATTTTCGCAATATATATATATATATATATAA
>JAPDSC010151404.1:0-11303 GCA_026290005.1 Latrodectus geometricus
ACAGTTTTACATACTTTTAGGTTTAGGTTTTAAAGAACTCTTTGGTTAGTTCTCTTCATATAGTATAGATACTGGCATATATCTTGTATTGCGTTCATGAACACAAAAATACATTTTAGTGTCTGTTATCTCGATGGCAGCTAATGCCTTTCGTAAAATTTTATTTTGTTAATTTATGACTTCCAAAGTTCTGCTAAAGTATTAAGCCCCTATTACATTATAAAGCCTATATCTATAGATATAGACAAGTATTTCAAACTTACTAACGTTAAGATGCAATCTGGGTCACGGCTATATATCTTTAATGCAATACGAACACTGTTTTGAATTTAGCGCTATAATTGATTGACTTAATTTAGAATTGATCTTTTAATTTTGAATTGATTTTAGATGAGTAGGTTGAGTGAATCATGAACGAAAGTACCATCAAGAACATATTAATCTCGCGAAATAAATCTTTTAGAGATCAATAAAAAAATCTTGTGGTCAATAAAAAGCAAAAAAGTACCAAAAGTAAAAAAGGGTTCTCCCTTTTTTTCATTTTGTTAAATACCATTGTTAGAAAGTGAAAGGAACTATGCCTGCCAACTAAGAGGTGCTATTTGTCACTTCATGTTACCTGCTTTTTTGTGATATAGTAGAAATGCTGTAATAAAGTCTAGAATCATTTAATTTTTTATTATTGAATCTCATTTTTGAAAATAATTTTATTAATTTATCAAAATAACTTCAATTTCTGGTAGATGCAAAACTTATAAAATAGAATTTTGAAAGTATTTTGTTAAAAATATTTAATTTCATTTCGAAACACAATATTCTGGTCCGTAGGAGGGATGGAATATTTCAGTATGATTTTTGATTGAACTCTGAACTTCAAAGTTCAAGATGAAATTTGACGCTCTAAAGACGCAAAGTTACGAATACCATTCTCTTTTACTCTGAAGAAAATTGGAATAGAATTATCGAAAGAAGTAGGCGGTATAAAAAAAAAGAAACGCTTTCAGGTTTGAAATGTCGACTTAACGATAAATTTCAAATATTTGATGTTTCTCAGAATTTTAAAGTATTCTATGTTAGGTTCTGCAGTAACTTAACTTAGAATACTTAATTTATCGATTCCGAAATCAACAACCATTATTGTCCCAGTACGCAATGAATATGCAGATAATACTTTAGAAAATGTTTAACATTTCGTGAATCTTTTCATGAAGAAAACTGCAAAAAGTTATGTGTTATTTTAGAACTTAAACTTAAAACTAAATTGAGATAAAGTCATGGTAGTAAAAAGTCTCTCTCTCTTGGTTAGAAATTGTATTTGTTCCAGCTGGGAGTACAACTTGGTTGAATTCGGCAGTCGCGTATTTTTCAGGATAATTCAATCAATCTTAACTAATTAATTTTGTTAAAGATGGCAATAGTTTCGTACCGTTATAACTTTTAGGGATGGGACATAGTTACTTTTCTTGTACCTGGTACGTACTGATTACAGTTACTTTTAAAGTAACAAGTATTTTACCGATTACATTTTGTACTTGTTACATTTAATGTGCTGCCATCTATTGGATTAAAAAACACTTACAAAGTTTTCATTAATTTACTAAATAAATTTATTAAAAATTAAATTAATACTAAATGAATTAATAAAAATAAACTATTAAATATATAATATTTAATGTAATTTTATAAATTAATTATTATAATTAGCATTAATTTAAATTATTACCATTTATAAATAAATATTAACTTAAATAATAAGTATTTATGTGATAATCTATAAGAAAAATAATTTTCATGTGGCTTACATTTCATTAGTTGCAATTTTATGTGTTTTCTTAGAATCCTTTAATTTATATTTCTCTGCATTGCGCATTATGCAGATAAATCTAAATTTTCTCCAAAAACAGTTTTTCTATGAAAAATTACCAACTTTTTCATAAATATTTTTCATTCAATATAAATATTCATATTTCATTATTTATTTTCAGAATTTAAATATTTCTATTCGTCAAAATTAAATCTTAAAATTACTCAATAGTATTTTTTACCGATTTCCAATGTTACTTAAAATATAAAATTAGATAAAAATAAGAAAATAATTCCTATTTTTCAACTTTATCAGCTTAATTTTTTATTTCAATTTAGTAAAATTTTTAAATGAAATAAATAAAATTTTAAAATTAAATGGTAAATAATTTGTGAATAATTTTTATATGAGAGGATTAATTAATAACAAAGATATTTTTTATTTGTTAGAAAAAGAAATTATTACTTTTTGTTGAAAGTTGCTTAAAAAAATACAGCAACTAATTAAAAAAACAAAATTTTCAATTTTTTTTTATATTTTTAAACATTAACAAAATAATTATATTAATATTTGTGATAGTATAATAAACTGTAATTTTTCTTATAAAAAAACATTTATTTGTATATATTTTATGTGGTAGATAAATCAGGTTCTTCGGAAATAAAAATTGCATTAATACAAATATCTTGTTTTAATTTCAATAGTCCTATATAATTTGTAGACAAATAAATTTGCTTTGTTATTAATACTGTTTTAATATACTTTAAGTAGATATGATCATTCTATATTAGAGTAACTTTAATAGTTATTTAAAAATTCATTAAATATCAAAAAATATAAAACAGTTTTACAAAAAATCTAAATTTTATGTAATATTTAATACAAAATGAGGAACAAAATAAATATATTTTATTTACATTAATCCATAGTTTAAAAAATACACATTTGGCATAAATAAAGACGAAAAGTTAAAACTGACTTAATTTATTCATTTTCTTTTTCCTTTCAAAATTTTAAACTTATATAAATATGCCTTTATTATGTTCAAATCAATACTCCCATTATACGAATAAAAATTAATTGTATCGTAAAAAATGTGAAACAACTTTTTTTCTAATATTTTAAACTCAATATAATTAACAAACAATGACAAAACTAAACAATGTCAGAATAAAAAATATACATGTTTATATTGATCAAAATAAAAAAAATTAGCAGAATAAATAAGATAACGATAAAAGTTTTAATTTAAACATTTTATTTTTAATTTAAAAAACCTCGAAACCAAAATAAAATACAAAATATGTATTTAACAAGCTTAAAATAATCCCCGTGAGAAAGTCTTTATTAATAGAGCCCTTGGTCAAAAAGTTATGTCCAGCAGACTAACCTTCACAGTAGAAGAAGGGATTTTCAGTTTAAGGTCGTAAAATAAAACGGAGAGTCCCATCCTTATTAAAATGCTCATTATAAAAATTTATGTCCAGCAGTAGACAGACCCCAACGGAAGAAGGGGAATTTTACGACCAAAAAATAGATAGGGTTCTTTATACTGTTGCTTTTCTAAAAATGAGATAGCATACACTGGTGGGAAAATTAAAATAGTTCTAGGAAATTTGAAGAAAACAATCAATTTTCAGAAAATTTGTCTAGTTTTAATTAAGCTTCACATTTTTCCCATTTATGATTTATTATAATATTAATTTAAAAAGTTTTAATACTTAAAATTTAGTTTTTAAAAAAAAAATAAATAACATTTTTTGTATTATACACTTGGAAATAAAATTTATTTGCTATTTCCCATGTGTATTTTAGATTTGTAGCACATATTTCTTAAATATAAACCATTTATGTTCAATTATAACTTTATCATGACTTATGTACTATATTTTAAACTGAAACTAATTACATTCTATTATTAAAAAATATTACATATTTTTCATATATTTAAGAAATTATTATATAAAATACACTTCTTGATATTTATATTTTAATTCACAATTTTGGTATAAAGTAACGATTCTATACGAATATAAAGAAATAAGATGTAATTTGTAAGGAATATGATTAAACATTTTTATCAAGATCTGTAAACTAAACCAAAAATGTAAGTGTTTTAATAGCTAGATATAAAACTTTACATTTTTTTCTTTTCCTTTTCTTCAATAACTATGGTAACAAAATTCATAAAATTTCCAATCATGAAAATTTTGATTTAATAATATTTCAAATACTTAGTGTTATGAACAAAGCATATCTGGAAATTTGATTTATTAGGGGCTCATTCAAACAGCTGGTGGTTTTTCAAATATTTAAATTATATTATATATACATATTTACATTTTTTATTTTTAATACCACCAAAGTGATTGCTGAATTTACGTCATATATTTTTATGATATATATCACGGAAACATTTTCAAGCAAAATTGTCGCATTTAGCCAAATTTTTAAATTATGTAATGTAATTATATTATCGAAAAAGAATCATACATGTTAATTCAAATTTTCTTTTATTATCTAATTAGGTTATAAAAATTTCAAACATTTTTTCATTGTTTTAAATTTTTATTAAAATCATAGTTTGTAAGAAATTTCAGTTCATTTATTTAAATAGAATTATTTTATATTTTGTCCAGAAATTTGTGACAAATAAATTTCAATACAAAATATATTCTTTTTTTGTTATCAAATTAACTCCAGGATTTATATTGAAACTTTCACAATTCTTAATTATAAATAATAAATTTACATTCTTAATTAAAAATAATAATTATATAATTTTAAAATTCGATGTAGTTTAAAATTATAAAATTCAGGAAATATCAATAAGTCTATGCAGCGTTTTGTTTGTGATATCAAAATATTTTAAGCAGTATTTGGAGTATAATGATTGATATTTATTAATATACTTATTATACCATAGTATAAAAACATTTTCGCACATGTTCAAATGATCAAAAAAAAAAAAAATTTGTTTTTCAATTTAAAATTAGATTTTTTTAATACAAACATTGAAATCAAAAATTAATTTTATAAAATTAATTAATTTTTAATTGAAATTCAAAATAAAACTTCATAATGAATTAAATTGAAGTTAATTAAAAATATTAATTAATTATTTATTTGTTTGTTAATAAATTATTTGTTAATGTAAAAAACTGAAGCTATATTATTAATGTAAAATATATTATAAAATTATCTTTAAAACTGAAATAAAGTTAAAAAATCCCATTCATTTTTTTTTCAAGTTATTAGAAGAATTTTGGATACGAAAACATTTTAAAAATTTAATTAAAAATAAAGAAATTTAAAATAATAATAAATAATAAAAACGTGATATATTTGACAAAAAATGATAATCACTAAATAAATGCACCACGATTACTAACTTTCCCAACTCATTTATTTCATTAATCAAAAAGAATGAACGAAATGCTTATTTCATTCAAGCGCATCTATTATTTTTATTTCTCGCAACTCGATTTTTTTTTTATTGAAATTTATTAAATTATTTTTTATCATAAAAATTTAAAATTTTATTTTAATAAATAATAGTTTATATAAATGTAATTTTTATTATTAATAACTATATAAATTATTAATAAAAATATTAAAACGAATTTATTTTATTCATTACGCTCCCCTCTCCTACTTAAGCGATTTCTTCCAATTTCAAAGAATCCCTCATCTATTTTCCAGTTAAACCAGCTGTAATTTCCCTTCTCCTATCCATCCTCCCTCCTATAGAAAGCGACTGTAATTACACTGAATATTTTGGAACAAGCGAGTACGCGCTTGTTCCTTATTACTTTGGAACAAGCAAGTACGCGGTTGTACTATTACTTTGTAACAAGCAAGTACGCGATTGTACCTTATTACTTTGGACCAAGCCAGAACGTGGTTGTTCCTGATTACTTTGGAACAAGCGAGTACAAAGTAATCAGTACGTGGTTGTTCCTTATTACTTTGGAACAAGCAAGTACAAAGTAATCAGTACCTGCTTGTTACTTTGTAATAAGCACGTACGACTCCATGCACGTACTTGAAACATATGTGAACTCGCATCAACTTTCCAACAGGAAGTAACAAGTATTTGGGGAAAAAAGTACTGATTACAGGTTGTTACATTAAAATACCGATTACAAAATACTGATTATAAGTATTTCTTCCCATCCCTAATAACTTTTTTAAGCGGTTTGTTAGAATAATGCTCAAAAATTTTTGTTTAAGTATTTTGTTTGACAGCTAATATTTGAGGAATATTCCTAATGGTTTCTATTTAATATGCATTAGATATTTATTTAAAGTAAAATTTATAAGTTAGTTTCTGTTGCGTGTTTGTGTCTTTTTGAAAATGAGAAGATCCGCAGCTCCTAGTTTCAAATCGTCTGCTAAACGTCTTCGATTTTTATCTGAATTCAGTAAAGACAATGATCTTCTAAATTATATGGAACCAGAAATTGCAAAAAATTTCAATTCATCAGAGACTGATATGTCTTCCACTAGTGAAAATAAAATTGTAAGATCTGTTTGTAATGTAATGTAGTTAATGTTGCTACAGCGCGTCATTTTTCATTTTACGAATAGTTTCAATTTTTATATGAAAAATGAAAACTTTTGTATGATTGCTCACTTTTGGTGATTTTGATCGTCAAGTTAATATTTTAGGAAAATAATTCTGAACGATAAATTCAATTACAAATTTATGCGGGAAAATATATATTATAAATTACTTACATAGTAATTAAAAATATAATAACTGAATTTTGTAAATGTGATAATAATCAATTTAACTTCAAATTAATCAGATTGTACTTTGTAGATAAAAGCAAGAAAAAATGTTAATTGTAAATATGAGCCACAGTAAAATTGTAATATACATATTATATGGTTCATGTTTATAATAATTACTCTTAAAATTAACAACAGGAAATTCTTAGTCGTTAAAAATTGCATATTACAAATTTCAAGAAAAATGTATTAATTGAATCAATATTTTGACTTTGACAATCAGAGCAGTAAAAAATCAATGCTGTTTTCCTTAGCCTGTAGATTTAAGTTATATCATAGAAACTAGTTGAATAATATCATAGAAACTTCTCTTTCTCTTGATAATTTTCTGTTTTATTTTTAAAAAGCATGTGCACATAACTTTTATTAAATATTTACTATTTAGATGCATGGTCCTTTTGAATTACAAGATTAAACATTCAGTGTATAGGCTAAGAAAAGGTTTTTTTTTTTCATTTAAATTAGAAATTGAGTCCATTTTAATCTTAGTAGGTAATGTTAGTAATACATTATCAGTTCTTGTTTTGTTTAAAAACAAGAAAATGTTTTTAATTTGTGGTTTTCATTTTTAGAAAAACATTTTTTGGTAAAACTATATTTTAGGGTACCTCCTTAGCAAACATGATGATTTTGTTAATGCAGAACAATCAATTGCTCTGTTTCAATCAGAATATGATTGGGTTTTACCCAGCTTGGCAAGAATCAAGGGAGTACCCTTAAGTATAGGCTAACCTTTTTTTTTTTTTTATCTATATAAATCATTTTTATTTTCTTATTTTTTTGAATTATCATATTAATGCAACTGTGATAATGAAGCTAACATTTTTTAATTGGTTATTTTACTGCTTTTTTTCATGACTTATAAAATATTAAGATGAAAATATTTTCCATGGCTGTTTCCAATTATGATTATCTCTATTTATGTATTCCAGTTACATGATACGAAAATCAATTTATAAATTTTAGTTAATGTTAGATATAAATGTATTTATCTTGATTTTAATTTATTTGTTACAAGACTAGATAAATCACTACTGTAATATGATATCTTTGGTATAATTTAAGTATCCATGAGTTTTTTGTTATACCAACCCATTTTTTTAATTGCTGCATAATCATAATGAAATAATATGGGTCCTTTTCCATTTCAGGGGTCTATAAAGCTATATCTTACAAAATCACCATTTTTTTTTTTTTTTTTAAACTGCCACACTTGTGATACATGGTTGCCAATACATAATGAAATTAATACTTAATATCATGCACAGAAATTATTTTCTTGCGAATGACCACATATGCTTTGAATTTCTTTTATAATTGTAATTGTTGATTTTTGCTGATTTCCATTTCTTTTTGCTTCCCATAGATTTATCTATTGGGGAATCACCAGATAAAACATCTGCAATATTTTTATGCCAAACAGATTTTTTTAAGACTAAAAACTAGTATTTTATTGCTTCATTTTTTGTTTAGTGATTCTGAAAACAATTTCTTCAATGGCCCCTGATATAGAAAAGTACCATCTTATGTTGTTTATTTGGAAATAGAATGTTCAAATCATGGAAAGGTTTACTAAAATTCAATAAATCAAATAAAATTTAATTACAGAAAAGAAAATGAAACATAACAAGCTTTCGGCATCATAAAGAAATAGACAACTTCAATTGAAACTAGATTTTATTTCTTACTTTATTTTAGCAAAAAAAGTTAATTCAGTTTTTTTCATTAGAACATGAATAATTCTTCATTTTTATGACTGAAAAGGCTGTGATGAAAATGATTCTGGTATTCATACCAAATCCAAATGTTAATCTCTTGATAAAATATTGTGTAGAAATTTAAATAACTTAAAATAATTGTTAAAATACTATCACTTTAATTGCTTAAGTAAATACCTAATTAACTTAAAGAGTTTAATTAATGATAATATTTTTAACGTAGATTCTGGTAATTATGCACTTTTAAGTAAAGTTCTAGTGTGTATTCTCTGATTAAATCTCAAATTATAATTCTTTTTTCTACACATCACATCAAATTCCTCATGTATTGCTTCTAGAAATTATCTCATTAAAATTATTAATTTAAATTTTCAGTTAACACTCTCATATTATGATCAAAATTTTCAGCATATTATTTTTGATATATCTAACTATGAGATAAAATGTTGCATTGTTTTATATTAATAAACAATTAAATTGCTTATAGAACCCTAAGTGGCTATTACATAATAAAATCAATTTGTTAAAAATGTTAAAATTTTTAGATTTATTAAAATTTTAGTTTTCTTCCTTTAATATAAGGAAATCCAGTATTATTAGGAAAAGACATGGAAAATAAAATTAATAATGATTTAAATACAGATATTTCCAAAATTAAAAAAAAAAATAAAATAAAAATAATTATATATTTGTAAAATAATAATAAGTGTCTTTAATATGAGAAATTTTATATAGTAAATTGAAATTTTCATTTCTTGCTTCAATTAAAGGAAATCAATGATAATTTTTATCCTCGTGCAAGTGTCCTCCTAATCAAATTTAGTTACTAGTATGTGTAGTGTTTATAATGATTTAAGAATTTAATTCACTATTTTTATGTAAATGGCATTATTGGTCCAACTTTACCAATTTTAATGAGTAAATATGGGTGGTGACTTGTTTTTTCGAATTTGGCGCAGCTTGTCCATATTTGGACCTTGCACCATAAAACCCAACCAACCAACCAACCTTGTTTTTTTGAAAGCTAGCATTCTACATGAGCCCTTTAAAATCAAGGACACTTTGCTTGATTTTTTGCTGGGACTCATTA
Organism: Latrodectus geometricus; assembly: GCA_026290005.1. NCBI lineage: Eukaryota > Metazoa > Arthropoda > Arachnida > Araneae > Theridiidae > Latrodectus > Latrodectus geometricus. The sequence goes on from JAPDSC010151404.1 coordinate 9,407, forward strand.
TTACCAACAGCTACTATCATTTGGTGTTCAAATTTATTTTCTTCTGGATTATACAGAATATTTACTACATTGCCGACTATCATATTGATTAGCCCAGAAAATAAAATTGATGCTGTAATCTTATTAAACTTCATAATTAATGTTGTTTAAATTATGTAAATATTTTTGCAAATAGCAACCATTTACCTTGAAGCTCGCTAAAGATGAGAGTCCCTTGCTAAAAATGTTAAAAAAATTTATCAAATAGAAAAAAGGCAAAAAGAAACCCTGGTGTATTATCCGTTTTATAATTTTGGTGTTTTTTTATGTTTTAAATGCTTGAAAAGGGAGATTAAGCTGCTTTTAATTGCAGCTAACTGACACTTCAAATGTTTAAGAAATTTACTAATCAGAAAAAAAAAGAACAAATCTCTAAGTTAGGTGTGTTGTAGAGACTAAGAATGTTTGATCAAGAGCAAAATAAGTGCAAAAGCTACGCAATAGATAAAGGAGGGCCATTTGGAGCCAGTTTACAAGAGCAGTCTTCAAACAACTATAAACTGCTTTAACAAGGAAGTGAGCATTATGGAAATGGCACTTTTGAATGAGAATTGTAATATTATTTTTATTTTCATTTGTCATATCAATTACTTTTCTTCTAATTTGATACCAAATAGTTTTCATTTTCCACAATGTTTGATTTAGAAACTCCTTGGGATAACAAACAGATATTTCTACTTATGAATGTGTGGAAAATGATCAAAATGAAATTTGTTCCTGTAGAAATTTAAAGCCATTATGTTTAGATAGCCTTTCTCCTGCCCCTCTCACATTTCTATTTGAACCAATGCAATAATTGATACCTTAAATATCAGACAATTTCATTTAACTATTTTTTGATAACAATTTATTGCATACTATCATCAAAAATGTTTAACAATGTATTCAACAAAACCCTAAAATCATAAAGCTGTGAGGAAAGGTGTATTTTGTCTAATAAAAATGAAATAAAAATTTTCTTGTCTTCTGTATTTTATAAGGTATAGTAAAGAAACCAGATATCTTCTTATTTGGCTTTAACAGCTGAGGTACCTCTGCTAAAAGCATATTGTACTAAACTCCAAATAAAAAAAAAAAATACCTAGATCCATTTATTAGGGTCTCCAACTTTGTTTATGAAGTTGGAAATGCCTTTTATGAAGCTGAGCTATGGTGCATCACATTCATATACAATATAATGTGTGATTTCTTCACTGTTATGATATTTTCTGCATACAGGGTCTTGTTGAAAGTTCCATCATTGTTGTTTTCTTTATCCTGACTAGAGAGGCTATCATGTGCTACTAATAGATTTCTGCTCTACTGCAACTGTAAGTAGTCTAGAAATCAATTCTACCTTTGGTACTGAAGGAGTAATTTCTATTACATTTGATTTACTGTGGATTTTTTTATCTGGAAAAGACAAGTTCACCTCTGTAAATTTACCTGCATGAGCAGTGGTTTTAAATTTCGGGTAATAAAATCCTCTCAGCATTGCTTGAGCAACAGCTATGAGATGTTTTTGCTTGCAAATACATTGAAAGTCTGTTTTCTCTGCAATATTATGATGTAAGATTGGTTTCAGGTAGTAAAAAAATCTGTATTTTATAAACAACTAAGACAATCTACAAAAATATTTGAATGAAAATTTTTATAAAATTTGTATGATTTTTCAACATTTGAATGAAATATTTCGTTACTGTAAATTTCAAATGATGATGATTAGATGAAATTCTAAAGCTCTATAAAAATAAATTTTTTAACATCAAACTTCTTTGAATAAGATGATTATGAAGTGTGATAATTGTTATTCATCACATATGAGCTCAAACTATATATATATATATATATATATATATATATATATATATATATATAT
>JAPDSC010151410.1:0-32624 GCA_026290005.1 Latrodectus geometricus
AAATTTAAAGGTAATGTATATGCATGTTTAGTCTACAGTTTTTTTTTTAATTTGTACTTTGTAAACTTTGATATTTTTAATTAGTCAATAAGTTGATATGATTGGCTAACTATAAATGTTAAAATAATTTTTTTTCATAAACGTTAATGTAAAATTACCCTAGAGGCAAGTAAAAATATCATCCTTGAGATGAGTGTCCACTACCAAGAACTGCTTTTAATTTTTTTGTTGGAGATAATTGTATAAATTTAATTTAAAAGTAGTCTTATCTTTCAAAAATCTTTCTATATATTGTCTGTACTTATTAATATTTTGAAGCCCTGTGGTGTAGTTCACCTCGTACTTCCTAGGCACAGGTAAGAGGTTATGTCCTCTGGCTGGGAAAGGTCAACTCAGCCTTTCATCCCTACAATAAAATTGAGTACCTAGAATGCTAACAATGAGGGTTTTGTGTTAAGCTGACCACCTAATTGCAAGATATGTTTTGCATCCCAGGGCCCACAGTCATGAAAACTGATATGGGCATTGTAGGCCTTTGTCCCAAGGGGCTGAGTTTAGTTTGATTTTACTTATTTGATATAACAGGTATATATTGGAATATCTAACTATTAAAAAAATTACGTTTTTATAACTTAGTTTTTAAAAGTATAAAAGCTAAATTTATGAACTGTTTTTTAATTGAAATGATATTTTTAATGATAGAAAACAATTACATTTTTCCATGTGTAAATGAAGTTTTCTGCTGTGAAATTGTTATCTATGCAATAGAATTCTTTCAAGTTTCATGACAATTATAAAATAAAAATTGCACTTTTATTTCTAATCAGAATATTATCTACATATAGTTATATATGTTTAAAATGTTGATATATGTTGAATTTAAACTCTTGAATCATTTTTATTTTTGTGTATTATTCATTGATAAAATATTAGATTCTGATAACAAATAAAAGTGCAATTTTTATTCAATAATTATCATTGAGTATGTAAATATAATTTTGACATTAACTTTGTTAATGAAATCCATTTTCTTCTTATTCAATATCAAATAGAAAATCTTACTTGAGATATGACTTGTAATGAAACAAAGAATGTCTTTGTGGAAGACATTGTTGATTACTCTTTTTTCGTATGCAAAATTTCTTAAAATCAGGTACCTAATTCTAGTAATTATATTGACATTTGTCACTTCAAAATTTTCCTAAGTAATATTTCCATTTTAAAAATGTATGTACACATCTGCGAGTGATCAGTTTGCTTTCATTTGTATCCTGATTCTAATTGAGTTTGTGGGCTATTTGAAAGTTATAAATTTATTACTGATTTATTAGTTTACTATTTATAATTTATTTAATAATACACAAAATAATTGTCACTTTGCAAACTGTTGTTTTGTAAATATAGTTTATAAACTTTTTAATATAATATTTAGACTAAGCAGTAACTGATATTAATTATCATTAATAAATTTCTATGTGTATACCTAGCAATTTTTGCTTGATTCTGTTTTTCTTTAACATTTTCCTATGTATATTTATCTATGATCATATATTTTAAGTACGATTGTGTTTTGCTTATCACTGATTAACATATTTCCTGGAATATTTCTTAACTTTGATTCATAATTTTGCTTTATTTTCTTATAAACTTTTGAATAGATTGGAAAACACAACAAAGAAATTGCATAAAGATGGAAAGAGATATGAAGATTGCATTCTTGGTAATTAATAAAACCTTGTTTTTCATAAAATTTTTAAAAATTAAATTCTTATTTACATGGTCTCTTATTTATTTCTAATTTATCTCATTTATTTTCAAAGATGTTAATCGATCAGAAAAAAAGATGACATCTGATTTGTCCAACAGTTTTTTGTGCCATGATGAAGAGAAATTTAGGGAATTAATTGAAGAATGGCATTCATATATATCTCAAGCTAGTGCTTTTGATGATGATTTGGTGAGTCACATACAGTTATTTGTTAGTTTCTTTCTCTTACTGTGATTGTAAGATTCTTTTTTCTGCTCGAAGCTATAAAAGCTTTTTGATGAATCAAATAAGCTTTTATAAATATTATTTTAATAGTTAAAAGTTTTAAAATGAAGGTAATACAATTTTTAACAGAAAGCAAAAATCAATTTAAAATGAGTAAAATTAATAATGTTTTAAATTGCGTGGATTCTGTCAGATTTCATATCGCAAGCTATTTCTTTTTTATATAGCATCTTTTTAAAGTAAGGTATCTTTAAATGTGTAACTTGTCATTTCAGAAACTATAGTTAATAAATTCTTTAAAAATGTGTTACATGGTTTTTCACCTGAATCTAATTTTTATTATTTAAAAACTTGAAAAAGTCACTTTTCATGCTTAATCAACTCATAATAAGTAATTTTTAGAAAGTACTAAAATTTTATTAAACTTTTCCACACATAATTTATTTCTTATTTTAAAATGTTACATATTTTTATTGAATAAACTTTTAAATCGAGGAGACATTTTGAACTCAAAACAATTTGTGCTTACATTTTTTTTTAAAAGATATTCTTCTGTGAGAAATCCAGAAATCAGTTTCTTCTAAATTTTTAATTTATAGATTTAATTTATTAAAAATTTCCTTTTTCTGTTTTTTTTTTTTTTTTTCTCTCATTAACATTAATATTCAATGTTTTAAAAGAAGTCAAGATGCACCATTTTCATAATTTGTTTTTATTGTTTTTAAATTTCACTCACAAAATATTATAAAAAATATTTAACAATTTTATAAGTAAAAAAAATACCGAAGGTGTTTTTAAAATTATATTCAAGCATTATAGCCACTAGGGCTTAAATGGGGTTCCCAAAGTTTATCTTTGGGTTTTAGGTCATAGATCTTCCAGTCTAATCTATTGCTAAGCAAAGGAAAACAAAATATCCAGGTTGTGCACCAAGAACTAGTTTACTATCTAATGTTCACCAGGCTTGAAAAATTTCCACATCCTGTATGTAGATGATTAAGGAAACTTAAACATTTGAATTGATTTTTCAATATTTATGTTTACATAGATTTTAAAACAAGACTCCATTTTCTAACAATCCTCAATTTCTATCCTGAGTTCTAGAATTATCATCCAATTTTGCTATTAAAATACACTTATTACTTTATTTCCTAATAAAGTATCAGATAAATAGTCAAAATGAATTTTAAGAAGTTTTAAGCCTTTAATTTTTTGTTTACATTGTCTATTAATTCTCTTAAATCCTTTGATATACAAGTGTTATAATTAGTAAATATATTTTGTTTGTATTAATATCAATTAGAATTTGTTTATTTTCATCAAAATTTATTTGTTCTTTCATAATGATTCCTAGCTGCCAATAATCAGTAAGTTTTAAATTACCGCTGAGACTTTAATGTAAATAAAAGCTTATGGTAAACTATTGGTTTTGAAATCATCTTTAATGTTCAAATATTAAATATTAGAACTAGATACTTTTTGATAAAGAAGACTTATTTGAGGGTTGTGAGTCCTTTTTTTTTCAATTCCATGAAGATTGTATCAATGCCTGCCAATTCTGCATTTTTGTCAATTTGATAATATTGATTCCTAATTTTGAATTAAGCAGTAGTGATTTTCTTAAAGGAATCCAATTTGCATGTAAGTTTAATGTGAGGTTTGCTCATAAAAATAGCATGTGCTTCTAATATCGTTAAATTTGCTTTGAGGTTTGCACATGGACGATATGTCACTTTGATATTCATCTTCTCCTTCAATAGACAAAATATTTAGGGGTAATTTTGACTTTAATGCAGAGCTAGTATAGATAGTACTCTGTATACTTGAAAACGGGAAACATTTTATTAGGATGAATTCATTTCATAGTTCTCCAACAATTGCTCTAAAGACAAATATTTTTTTGAGGGTTAGAGAATGGTGATATAACTGGCGGGAATGATAACAGCCAAACTTAATCAGAAGTTAATCATAAAAAACTAAATACAAATAGTTCAAATAAACCATTACTTTTTTTTGAAGAAGCTAACCTCTCTAGATATTAATTGCACTTTGTTTTTTTGAGAGGTGATTTTTTTTTATAAAAGGGTTAGTACATAAGCAAAATTTAAGAAATACAGAATTTAAACTAAGTTTTTTTATATGTGTATAAGAGTTTTAAGTTTAAAAATATTCATATATATATATATATATATATATATATATATATATATATATATATATATATATATATAGTTGAAAATATTCATTTAAATATAATTAAAAGTATAACAAAATCTATGATATTGAAAGGTAACCAAATATTGAAAATAAATACGAGCTATTTAACAGGAAAATAAACAAAAAAGCCTGAATTTGTATTATACTTTTTTCCAGTTTTTAATCAAAAACTAATACTTGCAAATACAAATGCAAGTTTGTAAGATGTATGTATTTTCTGAATAAAAAAGTTAAGCGTATGAATTTTGAAATTTTTCAGTTGTTGATGAAATTTTTCAGTTGTTATATTTATAGGCCCACTAAGCAGTATTTCTCTTGTTTTTGATGCACAATTTAAAGGTTATAAATTTTTTCTACAAATCTTGTGAAAAATGCTTAGAGTTGAATATTTATATTGTGTGTTGAAAACACCTATGTGTCAGCTCCCACAAATGAGTCCACTGTTGCTTAGTCACAACAGATCACTAACACCTTGCCTCAAAATGACATCACATGTGACTAAATTAAGGCTGAGCCATATTTATTATATATATATAATTTTTCAATATTCTTTTAATAGGTAATATGTTGTAGGGAAAAAATAATTGTTTCAATAAAAAAAAACCTGCAACTTCCACAAATAATGATTATTTTGAAAAAGAAATTTCTGATTTCATATTTTAAAAATTATATATTTTTATTTCACATTATCATTCTGAATTGGTTTAAAACTGGAAAAACATTCTGAATATTTTTATTAAATATATTTCCTGTAATTTAATAAATTATATTTAAAAAGACCAATAAATTAAAGTAAAAAAAACTTATATAAATTTTATTGTATTATATGATTGTATGTCTTTTAATTCCATGTTTTAGAGTAGTAAAAAATAAACTTAAATATATAATTATGAAATGTGAATTAATCAAGTATAAGAGTAAATATAAAATCTTGATTTTCAAACTTACTGCAAATAGTAATTTTACAATATAACAGATTTTTTTTACAATGAAATCGGAAATATTCTTATCAACTTTTAAACAAGACTGATTTTACTTACTATTTAATCTATGCAATTATCATTATCTTAGAATTATTCTCAAGAAATAACTGTCTTTAAGATTCGATTTTATATAGATTGCGCATGTGCAACTGAGAATTAAGTCTTGAAAATATAACGTGTAAATAATTTTTTTATTTTCATTTTTGAAATATAACAAAACTGTTTTATGGAAACTTCAGAGGCAACTTGAATTCAATTGCCATCAAGTGGCTAAAAATGAAAAGAATATTAAATTGTGAATCAAACTTTCACTACTATGAAGGGAGCTTCTAAAATATTATGCTTCCTAATTTAATGTAAATAATTGTGTCCTTGTTCTTATGTATATTTTTGTATTTATTATCGTGTTGTGTTTTGTATATGAGTATATTTTAATAAATAGTTTTTCAGAGCTAGTCAACATTTTTATTCCAAGAATAATTATGAAATTTTACATTAGGACAGAACAGACAATTGACATTAAATTTATCAACTTGGTAATAACTCAGTAACAATAAATAGGGAGCCAAACTCCATCAGCATACTTCACAGTAACTGGAGTTTTTGTTACCAATCTATGGCAACTGAAATCATATTACCCTTGAAGTTCAATAAAATAGTTCCACTTTAGGTGACTATTAAAATTCAAATAGTGTGTGGGGGAGGGGATTAAATTGCTGTTGTGTAGGTAAACTGTTTGCACCTGTAGTTGTAAAAAATTCAAATTTTTAGTAAACTTTAATGATCAGTATTTGATATGATGTTGTCAGTCACATCATAAGTTACATTATTGTCTGGTATTAATACCAGCAAATGCATAACAAACACTGTACACATGCAATCTGGTGAACTCATTTGTGGTAGGCTTCATGTTACTTAGTTTGAGAAATTTTGAATCAAGACACAGCTAAGTATTCGCTATTATTGTTTAGATTTCTTAAGGATATGTTTTAAATTTCATTTTCATATTATAGGTGCTGTTAACACGAAGGACAATTGTTGAACCATTGAAAAAGTGAGAAATACATTTCTATAATTTATAAATGTATAAAATTTTTAATGACTATTAAAATTTTGCTTCATAAATAGAGTGAAATTGAATTGTTAGATATTTCAATGAAAATATAATGTTAATATTCTCAATTTTGAAAAACTTCTTAATTTTTATTTAATTTTATATTATCTTAGAGAATTATGCAAAGGAAATATATTTTATCATGAGATATATTGAGTATTGTTTACAGTTTTAATACACTATGTTCTCAATTCATTAATTTACTGAAAGAAGATACAGAAAACATATATTCAAAAGTCCTTCTTACAAAAAGCTGGATACATGCCTACTAATTATTATTTAGATAGTAAGACATACAATCTTAAATTTCTTTCTATTTTGTTTTGAAATTTATATATTATCTACTTACCATATAAAAGCTGTTAGCCAAGTTGTTATCAATGTCTGTTTTTTTTTGCAATTTTTTAAAACTTCTCAACTGCTCCTGTTGCAGATCGAATATGAGTTACATGATCTTTGTGCTCTTTATTTAATGTTAAAAATTAAATATGAAGAATCTCATAATAAAAAAGCGCTAGACGTTTTGTCCATTTGCTTTCAGTAACATTAAAAATTTTTTTTATGTATATCCATTATTAAGTTAAACGAGAGTTTGGAAGAATAAAATTAGTTTTCTATTTTATGCTAGAATCAATGTATTTTTTTATTTCCTGTAGTTAATTATGTTTCAAATTTACATATAAGTTGTAGATCAAATCTTGGCATTAAAACTACATATTGTATGTGCTTCCTTATGATTTTTCAAAGTAAACATAATTCTGTACTTTTAGCAATCATAATAATTTCTATCTTAATACTATGCAATCTGAAACACTTGTAGGTAATTTCTATTGAACTGTTTGATGCATTAAATTGTAAGAAAAACTTTTGTAAGTAATATGCCTTTTTAAGTGATGCACATTGTGGAATACTAAGAATATACCTCAAATATTTGTCATATAATTCATTCACAATATGCAGTATAAATGTAATAATATCAATTCTCATACGATCTTGCAAGCATTTTTTTATTTGAATATTTTCTGTTTGCTAAGTCAAGTTAAAAAAATTGATTCAGTTGATAAAATAAACAAAAAGAAATTAACTAGCTTTAAGAAAGCCATGTATTTCTCAATTTAAACTAAAATGTTAAATAATTATATTCTCATATAAGAAATAACTAACTTTAAGGAATAGTTTTCAAACTTCAAATTGTTATATACTCTTTTGACTAAGTAAATGTAATTTATTTTTAAAATTAAGCACAATATAACTTAAAGTTCTTATTTAGAGTTTTGAAAGAAATCTTTAGTAATAAAAGTTGCATTCAAATTAAGTTAGCAAAAATATTTTTTTTTATTGAATGCTATATCTTTTAATTTCAAAAATAGTTAGCTTCTTGTTCTTTTTAATGTCCATTTAATCATGAATTTTAATTAATATTTTTGTGTTTGATTATTTGATTTGCGCCCAAATATTAACTTATTTTTACTTTAGCTGTTATTCTTTATAGGAAAATGTTTATATTTGTGAGAATTCATGGTATAATTTTTTCTTTTGTATAATACATAGATAAATTATCTTCTTTAAATAATAATATTCTCAATTCTTCATTCTTTTTGTTAATACTTGAATTTAAAAATATTTACTTCAATACAGTACTGTTTGGATGTTATTTGTGTTTTAGATTTCAAGGCGCATTTACTGAAACAAGAACTGCATTAAAAAAGAGAGATCAAGCTATGCAGGTAATTTTCTTGTATTAAAAATGTATAAAAAATTTTTTGTTTTATACATTTTCATTTCTCTGTAGATTACACATTTTTTTTTTTATATATCATATATTTTATTTATAAAAGATTGTTTTTTTTTTAAATTTTTAAATTATTTTACATAATTTTTCTCAAGAAACAGTTGTATTATGTTGGTGTTGTAATATTCTTACTCATTAAGAAAATGAATATTACTTATCTACCTACAATTAATTAATTAGTATGTAATTTATATAAAGTTGGTCTCATATGCAATGGGATATTTCGGTCAAAAGCCACATGGGTTGAATAATTTTTTCACGAAGTTAAACAAAATAGTAAATTAATTCCTTTTTTACTTTCTGTTTGACATTCAGATTTATATAATTACTTTTTGAATGACATACTTTTTCAAACTAACAAAAACTCCAAGCAACTTTAATGTGAAAAAATGATGTAAAATGTGACTTTAACTGTGAAATAAACTTTAAGTAGGCAGTTTTTTGTATAAATAAAAAATAATTTATGGTAGGAGGATCATTTTTAGGAATGCAACATTATTAATCACCAGGTATTGGTTTAATTGAATGTTTTGAAAAGAACTAAAATTTTGAAAATGTTTTACTCTAAACCATATTTTGGATGATTTTAAAATCACTTAAATTTTACATATTTCTCAATTATTGTGGATCAAGTTGACACTTCTGTTATTATGTAATTTTACATTAAATTGAAGTTAGTTGCATTTAAGAAATTGCAAAGTAAGACATTTTACTAACAGTGATGAAAACTAATCACATAACATAAGGTAGTCTGTTTTAATAAAATAATAAAAAAAATATTGTGCTATCAAGAGAAGTAATTGTGTTGTGCATTGTTTTAATTAAAAATTATTAAGTAAAAGTTTTGACAAATATCATTTAATGTCTTTTGAAAAGAAACTAAAATATATACCTTATTAGTCACTAAAGACTATTTTCTTTATACTAATGATTCAGATAAAAAGGTACCTTTTTGAAAACATACAAGTCTACATAAAAAGTAAATCAATTGTAGTTTTAGTCTTAAAAGTGTCATTTGCTATAATCAATTAAAATAAATCTAAATTATCTTTCTAATACTGTTCAGAATCATAGTTCTAGTAGAGGAATCAATAAAACTACATATGCTGTGTATTTTTGACAGATATAAAATATTTTTTTAACTTTAATTTCTAATTTATTTAGAATATAAACAATATAAACATATGGAATATAAACATAATGATTCTTATTTTAAGTCTCTCAAATTGCTTATTCATTCTTTTTAAATTTTTAAGATTGCGGCATGACATTGGAGAAAATTCTGGAAAGAAAAAATTTAACTTATTTTTCTCTGAATTACTGAGGATTGATATTTACTTATGAAATCTGTTTCTCCTTCATTTTCTACTTATAATTACTTTCATCCATTGTGTGTGTTTTAAATATCATTGTGTGCTGTGAAAGTTTGTGTGACTATTATAAAAATTATTAATCATTTGTATAAATAAAAAATAATACAAATAGATAGTCACATGATTACTTTTAAATGTTAATGTAATTTGAATGTTAATTGCTCTTATTGAAAGGGGAACCTGAATTATTCAAAATTTCATTGACAACTTGGTCACATTTATTAAATTCAATTATCGAAAAATCATCAAGATATGGGAGGCAATACATATATTATTTTAATGCTCCATCACCAAAAAATTATGTATTTATCTATTAGTGTACATAATTTTCTAAAAGAATTTTGTCCACTAAAATATTAAAATTCTCTTACCAGAAAGTTTTATATTAAGATATGTATAGATTCTCTTTATTCTTCACTTTTTGTGATTATCTTAGATAATTTTATTCATTTTTTGATTAATTTTATAGTTTTTAAGTCTTATATTTTAAAAAATATTCTAAAATGTAATTTATTTGTAATATTCTTATTGAATTTTTTAAAATTAATTAACCAAAATATGCTTTGTACTTTAAAATTGAATGGATTTTGCTTACATAAATTGTTTCATAACCATTTTTCTGAAAAAACTTTAAAAATCTCTTAGGAATGCACTAGAGCAAGTCAAAAAGTACAAAAACTTCTAGAAAAAGAAAAGACTGGACAGAATATTGTAAAATTAGAAAGCGTAAGTTTGTAATGTTATAAGTTTTACATAGTGTTCTTGAATTTTCAATAGCAGTATTCTTGAAATGTAAACTTGCCTGATAAATGGTAAAGTACAAAATCTGCTTTTTTATGCTAATCAAAACGTCAAAAAGATTACAAAGTAAGAAGAATAAAGTTTTGCAAATTTTTTGATGCAAAACTTTATTTTTCTTTTTCATTTATATTAGGTTGGGGAAAAATCTGTTATTATTTTGATTGATGACTGTAGTATTTGATATCTGGTTAAGTATCAATCGTAATGTTTCATATTTATGCTCATTGGAAAGACCACATTTTGCACTAAAAAATATTAGCTAATTTTATTTGTTCCATTCAGTTTTAAGATATAAGGCGTTAAAAAATGTAAGTCAACAAAGAGAAAGTGTAGTGCACTCACAGTTTTTCTTTGATAAAGGCAAGGCTATACAAATGAGGCAGTTGGAAATCGAAAATGGTGTTTATGGTCTTGATACTGTAACAGCCAATTACATGTAATTTTGGTTTTATCAATTCTATTCAGGTATATTTGATGTTAAAGATGCATCTCACACTGGTAGGCCCATCTTTGAAAATATCTATAAAATTCTAAAATGTTCAAAGGTGACCAGCATGTTAGTTGTGCAGAATGAAAAGATCAGTCCCTAAACAATTTGAAATAATTTGCTCAAAAGTTATCAGAAACATATAAATAAAGCCTTAAAGATCACTTAAAATTAATGGACTTCTTTTCCTCAACCTAAAATTATTTGTTTGTATACTTGTTTGAATAATCCAAGAAAAAATATTCTGCATAAGCTGAACATCTAAAATGTAGCTTAAAATTTTTATTAGAAGTAAAATTTATGCTTGTAAAAACACTTATATCTAGAATTTAAAAATGTATCGTGCTAATAATTTTTATTTGTAAAATTTAATGAATTTTTTAAATTTCTCTAGATAAGGTACAAGATGTTAATGCAGTCAAAATATATAGGTTATTCTGTTGAGTCCTATAAACATTAGAATAATTTAATTATGTCAAATGTTTAGAATCTTTGAAATTCTCAAAATGTTTTATGTGTAATGAGTAGAATATGTTATTTAACCCTTTAAGCAGTCAAGTATTTTACTAGAAATGCTTCCAAAAAAGGCATATTTTTTATTGCATATAATTAAGTACCATACTTAATAGAATAAGAATATTAAGAATTTTTTTTTTCACTTTTAATGCTTTTTTGCAACATTTTTTATTTTACAATTTTGGACACAAAAACCCCTAAATGTTTGCTTTTTTCAAGTAGATTCTGCATGCAATAGAGAATGGCATATTTATTTGTCTCTTCCACAATTTTACTCATGAGTGAAAAATCAATGAATGTTTCATAAAATTGTCGAACATCAGAAGTGTTGTCAAATTGTATGTGCGCAGAGGGAATATCACAAAATTTAAATCAAGGACACAAAACAGGTGGATTTTTCACATCAACCTTGGTAAAAATTCTTGCATAACTCAAATCTTCAATACAGCACGAGTCATCTGAGGAGTAATCCAACTAATTAGAAGAAATATCTGTATCAGAATGTAGTTCACAATCTAATAAAAAAGTATTTTCGTCGTCTATTCCATCCATAATTTCCATGAGATTCTGAAGTGCAGCATACAGTAGAACAAAAATTTCAAAGAAAAGTTCCTGCTACATACAAAAACCCGGATGAAAAGCATTTCATTTACATGGACAAGCCACGCCATCTGTTGAAAAATAATAATACTAAATAGTCTCTTCCAATAATGAAAAATGCGGGCAAACCAGAAAAGGAAAGGAGAAAATATCGATGCCTATACAGTGTACGGGCAAACCAGATAAGGCCAATATCGGGTAGCACATGCATTGTACGGGCAAACTGCTTAAAGGGTTAATGTCTGAACATGGTATGATTTCATGGTAATTGTTGAAACTCAAAAGTGTGACAATTTTTATTGTTGTATATCTATTTAATGGTTTACAAAAGAAAGTCATCAATTTCAATTGACTTCAAAATCGATCATTAAATTAAATTTTTCTTAGTAATTAAATTTTTATCAGAATATTTTAAATCATAATACATGTGCATATGATAAGAAAATGTGCATATGATAAGAAAATTGAGAAATTGAACCTATTATAATTACTGCCCTTATTACAGGGATTCTGTATCAAAGTGATAATTTTGGAACAAATTAAAACAACAGTTACAAAACAGGCACAAAAAAATAACAGGATGGAAATTTAGTATCAATTATGGGGTTCATGTAGAAATTTTGTCAAACAAACAAATCTTCATAAATTTTTTGTTTCTGTATTTGAATTAATCTTTATGTATCAAATAGAAAATGTACCAGACATTTCAAATCAGGACATGTCATCTTTGGCATCCTGTACATCCTAGTTATCTTATATTTTGCATATTTCAAATTGATTTCTTCTTTCATTACTATAAATAATTTAGTATACTTCAATTCAATCAAATAAATGATCATTACCTGTACTTATAATCTAGTAGGGAAGTAATAACTAAGCAATTGATTACTAGAGGATGCATAGATTAGAGCTTACAAATTGCAATGAACGCTGAATGCTACTAGAACTATTCCAAAATGATTTCTCTTAAAATGTTAATATTTTGTAGCTCTTTGTATATTAGCATAGAGCTTGTTTTATTTCAAAACTTGCACCATAGAAATCAACCATCCAACTCTTTCTGTGTATGTACATAATACTTTTAAAACTAAAATTTTTGTATAAATCATTGAAGTCTTGCAGCTGGTTTCCCACTAAGATTGTCATGTATCAAAGATCAAACTGTGTAATAATTTATTAAAATTCATTACATATATTTCAGTGCTGTTTATTAATTTGAAAATTAAGTGTATAAAATTCAGTAATAGTAACACGTTGATGAATAATTCAGCAAAAAAACATTCATGTTTTGGGAAATCCTATAGTTTATATGTCAGTCACTTGTTCAAAAAGTTTTAAAAAAAATATTTGAATGTCTATTAGAGTGGGTAATTGAATGTTTTATTCCTTGGCATACTTTCTATGCTTACAATATTTGTGAAAATACTCCCTGAGAAGCTTTATAGGACCAGTGATCAAATACTTACTACATCTTTTAACTGTGTGAGCCTAGCTGCGTCATGATGATAAATAATAAAAATATATAATAGAATTAGGTTTACTAGCTTTTCTTACAGCTTAAATTTAGAATATTATTGAGCTGCTAAAGTACTAGTGCTTAAAAATATAAATATGTTATTATTGAACATATTTAAATAAATATACCATATATAAAGTTTTGTAAAGATTTGATTAATGAAAAAGCTTGCTGTATGAATTTTACTATCACAAGAACATTAATGTTTTGACTTTTTGGAGAAACATGTTCATAAAATGAATTCAGTGTGAAAACATGATAAAGAAATAATGTTAAATAAAATTTCTCATACAAAGGCATAAAAATAAGTATCAGGTTTGGACGTTTTAAGCTGATAAAAAAATAAATTCATTTTAAATGTAAATCTTTTACAATGGTTTTGTGCAACTATCTTAAAATAACTAACACCCTTTAATAGAACAACATTAAAACCATTCAAAGTGTAGGAATTGTATCCATTGAAGGCCAGAATGTAAAAATTACTCAGAAACTAATGTGATGCAAAATACATCCATGACATTTGGGTAGCTAAATCTCATCAAAGTTGCTTGTTTAACCTCACTCCCATAATGCTATGCATCTTTTTAGTCATACTTCAATTTCTAGAAACTTCAATCATGAAAGCTAATCGTCTATTTGAATCTTCTATATTTTTTGTAAAGGTAATATTTCAAAGATAAGCATAGGAACTAACATATATTTCATTGAACTTCAAAATATAAAAAAATTATAAACATTTTAATAACTTTTAAGATAATAGAAATCAAGCAAAAATCAAAATAATTAATGTAAATTTTTTGCTTCCCAAGAGGAAAATTTTTGAATTATTAATTTAATTTGGTATTCAATAAAAGACCCAGATTTTCAATTCAATACTGAATTATATTTCAATTAAACCTTAAAAAATAAATTTTATGTTTTGATCAAATCTTTAAAAAAAAAAAAAAAAATTGAATATTAATGAAATCAATAAGCAATAAATATATAAATATTCTTTTTGAAAAATATATAAATAAAAATAAATTAAGAAGAAAAATATTTTGATATGCAGAATACAGAAATTTAATAGTTTCTATTTAGGAAAATTATTTTGCAGTAGTAAATTTTCTTTCAGTAATTTTTATCTTTACCACTATGCTTAAGAAATTTTTAGCCAAAATCTAACTGCAAAATTTAATGGTCTCCTAAGAATTATTACACGAAAAAAACATTCTTCTATCATAGAGGCAATTTTTTTTTTAAATTACTCCATCCATGACTTTTTTTTTCCCCATAACATTCTTTTCTTTTTTTTTTTTTATTTTTTCTGCTGTAAACCTGTTTTCCAATTGTTTGTAATTGCCACATTAATATACTTGTCTACCTGATTTTTTTAACATTTTAACTGTTTGCTCATCATAATATATACTTTTTGAATTTGTGCCAAAAAAGACTCAATAAAGCTGTTTCTTGATTTTCTGTTATTCTATTCTTGTGTTTTTGTATGACTGATTTATATGAAAGTGCTATCTGCTTGCTTCTGCAAAGTTTTCCTTTTAGTATGTGAATAAAATTTCATTGTATGGTTGTTTTTTATTTTAATATTTAATAATTTAATTTAGATAATCATATTACTTTAAATTATCAGTCATGAAAAATATTGTAAGCATTTGTTATAGGCTAAACAAAATTTAGCAAACTTAGAAGAAGATTTCAAAGCTATAGACAGTCTACTGAAATCAGAACTACCTCTATTGTATGAAAGACGAATTGAATATTTCCAGCCATGTCTAGAAGCTCTTATAAAGGCACAAGTTAGTATATATTATTAATATAATACAGTATTCAAAGTATGTGCATTGTTTTGTTATAGTAGAATTGCCAGTGCATAAATTCTTGACTTATTTTAGAGAACAGCAGCCCATGCAAATATTTTTAATATATATGGTTCATAGAAATTTCTAAATTTCTTAAAATCATTGACTTATTTTATAATGTAAGACTTGTATGTGTGAAACATTTTTGATTAATTAGATCATATGGGTAAAAAGTAACCTTAACTATATAAAACTAACTGCAAATTTCGTATAACTATTTTTCCGAAGTTTGAGGAAATATTGAAAACTCTTACAGAATTGCATTGAGTATTTCCTTCTATAAGATTTTAATAATAAGCAGTCTTGTAAAGAAAACTTATTGCAAATTTATAAGGCTATTAATATACCCATTAGATTATTTATTTGAACAACAGAATAACAATCATAGAAATATTTGGTACTTGAAAATAATATAATGTTATATAATTATTTAAATTATAATAATAAATTTGTTTTATTACATTATATCAAGACCTTCTAGATAACAAGGCCATGACAATAAAAAATCATCATCATTATCAGAGGGAACGAAATTTGCAAGCGCAGTGAAACTGCATGTCAGATAGCTATCAGTATCAGTTTGTCTAGGTATATACTTATTCTTAAGTATTAAAGAAATAACAAATGCAACTGAATGAAGATTTTATGCTAAAATAAATCAAATTCGTTCTCAAAAATAAGTAATTTTATATTTATAAAATAATCTGCTTTTGAAATAAGGAGATTGTAATAAAATGATTTCATCATAATATCAACCGATGCTCAAAAAATTAAGAAAGTTTATTTAAATTTTTTATTACCTTCTTTTCTTATATGGTTTTCATTAACAATTTTCTAATTAAAATGATATTTATATTAATTTATATAAAAACGATATTGAGAATTAAAAGTATCCACTATTTAATACCAGAATTGACCAGAAAAGAATTTCTATTGAGCAAATGATTAAGGAAGCACATGTGTACAAAATAAAATTATCAACTCAATTCTGGGGGAAAAGTACATAAATACTTACAATTATTATCACTATTACTTAGGGGGAAAAACCTTAAATACAAATAATTCAAACATTGAAGACAATTAAAAAAATTCTTCAAAAAGAAGTGAGTGAGTATTTTTTGGTTGTAGAATTTTATCTAAATCAAGGTATGATCAAACCATCTTGTTTATTTACAGGTATAATAATGTAATAATATAAAGATCACGTTTTTCTTTTTATTAAAAAGAACTTTAAGTAAAAAGTATAATGCATAATAACTTCAGTTACAATGAAAATATTTTGTTCAATAAATTGTTTGAAAATTATAAAGCTTAGATATGATTAAAATTATTAGAATTTTATGGTAGTAAATTATTTTCTGTAATTGAATGCATTTCACACACAAATCCAATAAGATAACATAAAAAACAAACAAGAGAAAAAGATAGTAAAAAATATAATCATTTTTTAATAATAAACTAATAATAATTTTTAAAATACTTAATTTTCACAGACATATCTTTTTAATTAGGTGTAATATTTTAAAAATTGTACTAATTAATTGTTTGAAGTTATTTACATTTATTAGCATGTTTTTTATTTTTTTTCAACATCATTACATTGTTTGGAATAATAACTTAAGCAGATGTAAATCTTTCGATGACTTTTGAAACATAAAAATCGCAAGATTTATTACATTCTAAACATACATTTTTCAAATATAATATTTTCTTCAAAAAATATTTTGGTTAACTTTACCAGTAGCATTACTGATTTTTACAAATTAAAAATTCATATTCATCTTTAGTTATAGAAAATATTTGCAAAAATACTAAATAACGAATTGATAATACATTAATAATATGTCAGGAAGGGATATTCTCTCTCTCAAACATCCTCTATTCAACATATATAAATTTTGGAAATTCTCATGAGATTTTGCATCGAGTTCCAATTTTTTTTAAGTTACATAAGATGAAATATGTGCATTACACAAGTGTTTTAATTTCAGAATAAAATATTCTGCAATGCATGTTAGAATTTTTAAACCATTTTTGGTTAAGTTTTCAAAAGATAGATTATCTAAAATAGTTAAAATTGTTCATTTATATCACCAACTATATCACTTTCAAAAAGTGAGAACCGATCAAATCTGAAATGCTGAAACTGCCACATATTTTAGATTTAACATATAATAAATTTTTTACTCTTAATTTTTTCCACTTCTAAAATTTCCTGCAATGATACATTATAATTCGAACCAGACATTTGTGGATACTGACCAAATCTAGCTTCAAGATTATCGGTTTGAAATTTATCACATAGTACATAATTTACATTTAATTCAGTTAATAGGTACATAATAACTGATATCATACATGAAGTATGGCAAAGAGCAAAAAGGGTCCCTTGAGATAAATGATTTTTTTTTTTTCATATTTTCTCAAGCTTTTAACTCATGACACAAAATCCTGTAAAAATTCAATGATGATGGCTCATAGATATTCAAACGTAAATGCTTACCTTTATTAGGGTTTTGTACATTCATTATTTCCTACTAACATATTTTTTCAATAAAATTTGTTGTTTGTTAATATAGCTCTATATTAGTGTTTTTCTTTAGATAATAATTTTAAGGCAGCAACATTTGATCAATCAAAAATTTTTAATGCTAATGAAACATTTTGCTTTTCAAAACTGTTTGGATTTATTGCTTTGATATTTAACTTAAGAGCCACTTTTAAAATCGAAGTAATATCTTTGACATGAATGTTTTTCAACAAAGAAAATGATGCAGAAGCAAAATCAACTTTTTTGTTTGCTGTTTTGAAACTAAATATTACTGTTGAAGCAGGAAAAATAAATGCTTAATCTGTGATTCTTTTTGATGTGCCCAATTGTTTCTAATCAATTTAATGAGATGTACTGAATCAAATACTAAAAATAGCTTTTTAGAACAATTAAAAGAATTTGGAATACAAAATTTGATTTTATTACTGCAACATAACATAATGTTTCTTTTTATGGGATCATTATCTGAAATTACACTTAAAACAGTAAATCCAATTTCTTCTCTAAAATTTCGAGATCTTTTAATGTTTACTCATCAAGTTCAGATGCTGTTAATTTATACACAGGTATTAAAGCTGCAATTTCTTTGACATTAGAAAAAAGGGATATTATCATAAATGCTGGCACTGTAGATGCAAGGGCTTTTTATTATGTGTAAATCCACATAATGTTTGGTTTTTAAAAGATATGTTGGGTGTTATATATATTTTGTCTATAAGTAAATTTACAATTTTTTCTTTTTCTGATAAAAACACTTAGCTTGCAAAAAAGTAAAATTTTTATCTGTTATTCCTAAATTCACTTTTAAGTTAGAAAGTCTTTTAAGGGGTTGTAAAGTTCGTAAGCGAATAATGTTACTAGAATACAAATAATTATAAGCTGTGGTCGATTTCATGTAAATACAGTATGCAAAAACTAGTAAATCAGTTGAATATCGTAAACCATGTAGAGATTTATTCAAATAAGACTTTTTCTGTAACAAAAATTTAGCTGAATCAATTTTTTCAGGCATATATAAATTTTCAATAAATGATTTCCAGCATTCAATTGATTCAGTAAATTTTTTTTTATAGGGCACATTGTGCATTCATAAGAAGGAATATAATTCAACACATTTTCAAGTTACTCCAGTACTTTAATTCATGTGTGTGTGTGTGATATTTTTAAAACTTAATACTTCATTATCATATACAAGTTCATTAATTGTTATCATATACAAGTTCACAAATTTTATTATCATATGTTATTTAAATTTCCTTTATAATATAATTTTTTTAATAAGTTGCAGTTTGCCGAAGATTTTGATAGAAACAGCATGATTTCTACAAAATATTTTGTGTATAAAATGTTAGTTGTCTTATATTTATGTAACTCTGAGATTTAAAAAATTGTATGTCTTATGAGAATTTCCAATCTTTTTCATTTAATAATTTTAGAAAATGTAACTCATTTCTATTTCTTTTATCTTAAAAGATTAAGGAAATCTTTTCACATAGTAATCTATTTAAATAAATCATATTTTAGATGGTCTATTAATTTTGAAACATACTGCAAATGCGTGCATATGTATCTATAGGTACTCTTTTGCAAAAAACTAGAAGCACCATGAAGGAAGTAATTGTTTTTTTTTATGAAATTGAATATGTGTATTACTCATACAAAGATAATTAAAAGATCAAGGTCATAATACCTGTTCACAGCTCACAATCACCCATTGAGTATTCAAATTAGTAGTTGATTGAACCAACCCAGGCAGTATGCATGCTTGAACTCATTGTGGCAAGGAGTGGTAGAGGTTCCTAATGTCATCTTATGACACATTATGCCTGATATTTATAACTTATTGCTCCAGATTTGCAATATTTTGTGCTGTCCAAATTTGGCAGCCTATTGTGTCCCAGACATGCTCGATTGGTGAATGGTCTGGCTACCTTACTGAAAAATAGTATCAACAGCATGTAGACAGCTCAGAGATATGCAAGCAGTATCTGACCTGGCATAATCTTCTGGGAAACTGATTTCAGGATGACGTGCCATGAAGTGTAATGCAACTGGCCACAGGAAATGATATCAACATATCGCATATCATTGAACTGTACAAAAAATGACTAAAGATGACCCCTGCTGGCATAAGAAAAACTCTCTACACCATCACAGCTAGGGTTATGGCTGTATGCCTTTGCAACACAAAGGCTGATTGAGACAGCTGTTCCCGACCTCTTCAGATATGATCACAGTGGCCATCTGTTCCAAGAGTGAAGCGGAAGTCATCCCTGAACATTATACGATGACAGTCTGATGGCAGTCATGATGATGATAGGCTGCTGCACTACTTCAGACCACTCTGCTGATGTTGTGGGTTAAAAGTAAACATCTTAAAGCCTTTGTGAGCTTCTTGAGATGTTAGGCAGTACCATGGGAGCTATAGACAAGGCTGTAGTGTGTTGAATAGTCAACAGGGACACCATTGAAGAGGTTTGGGCCTAGCGAACAATCATCCTACCTTGGTTTGCATTTGTACTCATTGTCCTTCCAGAGCCTTCATTTCATCGACAATTTCCTTGTAGCCACCATTGCAGCCAACATCTCTTCATAGCAGTGTCTGTACTCTGCTGGTGGTGGCTTATTGCTTAGTATGACCACCCAGCTTTATGCAACCATGTTCGAAGTCGTTTAGCTACTTGTAAGGTCTTCCATATTGTTGTGATGGCATTTGCTGTTGCTTCTTTACAGCTTTGCAATGGCAGCAACGAAAAAGATGAATTTTTCGCCTTTGTTTGGTTTTATATTTTGTGATTTGCCACTAAATATGCATGTTATGATTGGAATTTCTGTTCATTTTCCTTGAAACTTTTATCATTTGCATATTTGATCATGTTTTGGCCCACCAAATTTCATCACGATCACAAAAGTCCTTGATGCTTTGATTTTTTTGCTTAAAAATATACATACATATTCAATTGTTTTTTTTTACATGATTTTGAATAATTCAGTTCACTAATATACTATTCATACAAATTTTTATTTCTCGCTTTAAATTGTTTTTTTTTTATTTATATATGTATAAAAATTGTGTGTATATATATATGTATGCATAATTTATAATTTAATAGAAAGAATGAATTGAAAAATGGAGTAGTATATTAACATTTTAATAAGCAGAACAAAATTGAAATTGGAATAATGAAAACAAGGCCCTTTACAAACTTCCATTTCATATTATAATTCTATTTGCTTTATATATTTTAATAAGTGTAACTTAGCATTGCACTGATTCACTTCTTAAATTATTTGACTTCTGTGTGTAAAATTTACTTTTCTATTTATAAATGTATATTTATTTTATTTCTTATATATTGTGCACATTATATATATCTAAAAATTATAGAGTCTGATAATTGTATATTTGCGCCTGACAAAAAAAGACTGTAGATAAATTCTACAGTCTGTGTTTGGAACAATTCCTTTAAAGTATATGTAGTTGACATGCAATGACCTTTATAATGTAGTTAATCATAATTTTTCATATGTTAATGATAATTATTCTAAATTAAATTTTACAAAAAAATTTTTTTCAATACTTGTGGTTCCAGGCTTTGTAGAACTTGTCTGAATTTAATTTTCTTCAAATAGGTAATTGTAGTAAAAGTAATAAAACTAGTAAAACTTACTGTTCAATATTTAATTGAATGCATAATTTGTAAATTTAAATGCAGACAGACCTCCAATACTTTCAATGATGTACATAAATCTAATATTAAAAATTATGTAGTTGTTTTTAATATTATATCTTTGAATATTATATTGAAATTGAGCATTATAAAGTCCATAATCTTGATGATATATTTATCACTATTTTATATATTGAAACTAATAATCACCATTTAATTAAAAAAATCAATGCATATTATATTATAAAACTGTACCTTTTTCCTTGATAACTTATTTAATAATTTGAAATTTAGTTATAATAATACTAAATCACATTTTTTATATAAATTAAGTAAACAAAATTTCAGTAATAATAAAAATATTAAATCAGATTATATGGTTATCTATCTTTTAAACACTGTTTACCTGATAAAATTGGGTTTTCTAATATTAAAAAACTTAATTTTGTGTTTCCATTAAAAAAAGTTAAAATTAAATGTAATTTTAGTTAAGATACATCTTTTTTCCCAAAAATATTATTAATTATGATAAATTCTATAGTATTGTAAAAATTTATAGAAAAAATCATAAATGTTTTTGTAAAAATTAAATTGGTAAATTTCTAGATTTTTTCAGTTGAACACATAGTTACAGGAAATACAGATATCATTTTAGATATTAAATTAAGAAATATTCTAAATGTAGACTCATGCAATGCTATAATTAAAGGCAAATCTTAAAATGTTTTCACACTGACATAGACAAATTTATATTCAAAATTTCTAACTCTTAATCATTTCCAATAGAATTTATTTGTAGAATGGAAGTATTACTTTTATAATAAATTTAAACATGTAGCAGATAATTTTAAATATAAGGGAATAAATAATTTTAAAAATTCTATGAAAGCTGCAAAAACAGTTTATAATTACTCCTGTTGATATAACCTTAAACCTGTAGAATTTTTGTAAAAATTTCTATTTATAACTTTTATAAGAAATATTAAATTTAAAAATTTATAAATATATTAATTCTGCTAAAATAACTAATTGAAAAATTTTAATCTTTTTCTTAAACAAAATTAAAAATATGAAATTCAATATTCTGTATATTATACTATTAATCCTAAATTTCATGAGAATTCAATAAAATTCTGGTTCATTACCTGCAACTGTAACAGTTATATGGACAAATTTGATAGTTTTTCATATTATTTAAATATCATCTTAGAAAATATTATAAAATCAAAGAATATGTAAGTAATTAATAAAAATAAACCAATAAAAATGATGTTATACCTAATAATAAAATTCTTAATATCTTTTTACATGACTTTAAAGAATAAATTTTTGAAAGTATTAATGTTTTAATTTTATGAGTTTTGCTTTATTTTTTAGACACTAATTTAAATTATTGGAAAGAGCTTTGCATATTCTATATTTATAATAAGTTTATTTTTTATGGAAATAATATATCACAGATCAAAAGCATTTACCAAGAATCTAAATTTTTAAGTCTCACAAACCTATTTTTAAAAATTATTAAATTTCCTATGTTATTCAGATGCCTTTTGCATTTAGATATACTGATAATTTCAGAATTTTTAATTACCTAGCTTGAGTTTATAAAGGTATTTTTATCCTGTGGAATTAAAATAAATAAAAACAATTTAAAATCAGAAATTTTGGATATTTATATTGAAGTAAAAGAATATAATATTTGTGCTAATGTTTAGTATAAAACAAATGAATTTAATTGTTAAGTAAAAAATCAATTTTTTGTAATTCTAATTTTCCATTAAAATATAAATGTAATTTTTAATCAACTAAGTAGAATATATTTAATAAGTAATAATTTAAATAATGTTAGAGAACAAATTGAATGGTTAAGAAATACTTACATTCATAATAAATAATATCCCAATAAATTTCATAAAACACTTTGTCTAGTAGGGAATAGCTTATAAGAAAGAAGTAAAGGTCGTAAAAGCTTATAAGAAAAAAGTAAGGTGTAGAAAAGGAGTAAACCTTGAAAGTCTTATAAGAAACTTGAAATTCTGAGAGTGTCATATTATGACACTTAGTCATAATTTGAGTTTTTAATCTGCAAGTTTCTATGATTTGGAATTGTGTTTTAAAATAAGGTTTTGTTCATTACTTTAGCATCATTTGACATTTCCTCTGTATTTATATATAAGTCCTAATGTTTTTGATGTTTCATGATTTGGTATGGTCTTGTGTTTTTATGTCTTAGTTTAGATTCATCTTGGTCCCTTGCAGAAACACCAAACTTTTTACCAACATGAACAACACCCCTTGATGAAGCTGGCTGTATTAGTATAATCCAATTATATTTTGTTCTGTTTATTAAAATGTTTGTAATATATTCTATTTTTTAATTCATTATTTCTATTAAATTATAAATCATCATATTTTCCTGTTTATGAGAAAGGAGCTATGCAAAGTAATTTAAAAACCTCAAAAATTATTATATAAATTATTTATAGTAATTAATGGAAAGAACTGTGAATATTTAATTAAAATCATCTCTATTGTAGCTGTAGATTCATTTATTGCTTTTAAAATAATCTTTAACATTAGAACTACCATAATTTCATGTGCATAAATCACAGCAGTATATCATCTACAAGACCTTTTTTTATTGAGTCAAAGAAAAGAAGTGTTGCTGTAGTAGTACCCAAGTAGTATTTAGTTAGAATTTTTTAAGATTAAATTAAAATAAAATATGTTACATGTTTTATACGCATTTTATTTTATTTTTTAGGTTGAACATTATGGTAATTCTGCAAAGTTGTTCACTGACAACATTCCGAGTATAAAAGAATTTAATTTATCAGAAATGGAATTAAGGCATATGCAAAATCAAAGATTGGCTCAAATTCATGCTTTATCAATTGTTGGAGACAGTTAAATGTTGCATGCAATTTTTTGTTTTTGAAGTTGTTGGATAAAATGTATTTGTATAGTTCTTAATAAATTCATATATTTTATAACTTTTCTTGGTTTATGTATTGTCTCTAATTTATCTTATGTCATGCATTTGAATAATTCATTTATTTATCTTTGAATTTTCTTTTTGATCTAAGAATTTTGACTGTGTTTTTAAATGTGATTCTTTACAATTGATTACGAATGTTTTAGTTTTTAAGCTATCAAATTATTACTGTGTGCAGATGGGAGAAATATATAAGTAAATGCATGTTTATTTAACTACATTGTTTTAATACAATTTATATTTTAAATCCCTAAGAATAGTTGTATTTTTGGATTTTATTCATTTAATCTTTATATTACAAGAATGTGACTAGTGTTTTGAATTCTAATCATTAACTCGAATTTTGTTATATTATGAATAATTATATTTTTTACTTGTTTGATTACTGATATAAAATTTCATATTATTTGTAAAATATTTTGGAAGCAATGCTTTAATTTTTTAGGTGCTAAATATTGTGATTTATAAATGATTTTAAAGTAAATTGATTCACTCTTTGGTTTTCCTGGTTAATTCTGTGTATTTTTTCATTTACTGAGAAAAATAAACTACTATATTCATTAGTTTTGTGTATTTGTCATTAAAATTTATTCAATTTCGAAAAACTTTAAAAAAATGAGAAATCTTTCATTTATTAAGTTGTTCAATCATTAGGTTGATATTATGTGCTTCTAAACATTTTAATTCTTTGTGAAATTTGCAAGTTTGGAATTTTCTTTGCTTTACTAACACTTACCACAATACTTTGAAATCGATTTATTCTGAGAACTACTATAATCTAATTAAATTAAATTATTCTCAAAAGCTGCTGTTTGGAATTGAAGCATTTAAGTAGTAATTGATGATAATTTTTGTTAATGTGATTTGTGCATATATATTGTCTCAAAATGAGTATAAATCAAGATCATAATTACAATGAAAATACTAATTTCCCTGATTTTACCATATCAAAATCTGAAAAAAATTTCTGTAGTTCAATGTACACAACTGGCCATTAAAATTGCTACACCAAGAAGGCGACATGCTACAGACATCAAATTTATATGGAAGGAAGAAGGTGCTGTGATATGCAAATGAGTCTACAGAAAAAATAATGGATAACGTTTTCCCCAGTCTAATATTTGTCCAATAAACATCATTTTGTTATCTATATTTCTTCCTGGTGTAGCAATTTTAATAGCCAGTAGTGTAAAAATGCAAGTGTAAAATATAGATTTTACTATAAGAAATACATACCAATTGTTAAAGTAATTTGGGAACTTGAACATGAAGTTAACATCAGCGAATGACCTATTTTCAAAAATAGTCAGAAAAAATATTAGCTAATTAGATGTGTTTTAAAATTTTATTATTTTTTACACTTATGTAAATGATAAAAATTTGTATGAATAATAGTTCGACTATTTATGCCACCTAATTTAAACTAATTCACTAGTCCTCTAAAGCGTTACATTATTCTCCAATATTCGCTATTGTTCTGTTTTAGAAGCACTGAGCAAAAAATTTTTATTCTCTAAATTTTTTTGCCCAATTCATGTTTGGTTTTGCAGTTTCATTTAATATATACTTCTTTTGGGATTATAATAATACAAAAAGAGTATGCTGATGAATAAACAAAGCAATGACCTTTTAAAGTTTATCACTGAATTGAAAAATTAATTTATCTTAGAATTATATATTTTAAGTGATAGTATTTTATGATAATGAAAATAATCCTTAAAAAAGAAATCTGAAATTAAATTGTGAAATTTCTACAATTATTTAGTATAGTTTCAAAATAAATGTAGCTACCTTAAAAAAAATAAGTGCAATAAAAGCCTAATTTTTCGTCCTGTAATTTATGCTCCTTTGTTGAATTATTTCGAATTATCAGCAATTTTGCCATAATCTAGCAACAGAAATATCTTAATTTCAATTATAATATGTGATGTTCTTTAAAAATAATTAAGTCAATTTTATAATTTACTTTAATATGAATATCAAGTGTTTCAGCATTTTCATGCTTTTTTGAAGTGAAAGAAATATAATTTGTAGTGATTATTTGTTGAATACAGAATTGTCTTAATCTTAGCACAAAGCCAACAGTGGTTTACTTAGAAAGTTATTTTGTGGTCTCATGAATCGGGAGTCCTAAGATGAACTGTGGTATTAGGTTTTGCCTAAATGCTTAAATTTGTAAGATATAACATTTTAGAGAAAAATGTATTTTGATAATCTAAATATCAGGGTTAAATTAGAAAACTGAATTAAAAATTTATATTAATAATGTTTTTATGTTATAATATAAAAGAAAAAGTTATTAACCTCATTAAATAATTCCTAAGCTAATTCCATTGTTTTCTTAAATTATTTTGGAATAATCTTTATTTTTAACTCCAGCAGTGATCTACCAACACTCACATATCTGATCATTCTTAATAATAGCCTTTCATGGCTTTAATATTCTGTAGATGTCTTGTTACTCACATGTATTTTTTAAATTTTTATTACAATAATCTAACTCAATAATTCTCAAGCTTTTTTTTTTTTTTTTTTGTTGCTGCATACTATAACAATTTTATACTTTGGCGGCCAGCAAAGAAAAAGATAAGTTTAAAAGCTGTTTACTTACCTATTATACACTGTATAAAATAGTTTATGATAATAAGTTTGAATGTAAGATATGTACTACAAAAATAACAGTACGTTTATTAAGGGATTAATTACAATGTAATAATAAAGATACATTGAATGAGAAATTTGAGCTTGATGTTTTTTGATAATTTCGTTTATATTTGGTCATAAAATGATAATGCTATCTTCACTTATCTTCTACATTTAGCATTCGTGATCTTTTTTTCATTTTATGTTGATTAGCACTTAAAATCCGAAGTGACACAAGTAATATGTAAAAAAATTGTAACTGTAGATACTAGGAATATTCTTGAAATTTCTTCATGTGGTGTCTCACTTTATGAAAAGTCAATTATCAAAGATAAAAATATGGTACTTAATTATAAAAGAGGTTTTCTTTTACAGTGTACTTTTCGTAATGTAAACAAATCTTACTCATAATAAAAAAAGCATTATAATTTTTATTATGTACATTTCTAAAATTTGGCATCACACTTCAAGAATTAGGCTCACTGAAAGAATTAGCACCCAAAAGGGCTGTGGCACAGTGATTGAGAATTACTAAATGTTAATAATGGTCATTTCTGAAACATTGTCAAGGGATATAAAAGTGTAACATATATTGTATAGTTTTCTTCTTTCCATTTTTGCAAATGAAGAACATTCGCAATCTTTTTTTCATTTTATGTTGATAAGTACTGGAGTTCCGAAATCACACAAGTAAAATGTAAAAAATTGTAACTGTAGATACTGGGAATACTCTTGAAATTTCTTCATGTGGTGTCTCACTTTATGAAAAGCCAACTATCAAAGATAAAAATAGTTTTTAACGGTAAAAATATGGTACTTAATTATAAAAAGGTTTTCTTTTACAGTGTACTTTTCTTAATTTAAACAAACTTTACTCATAATAAAAAAGCATTATAATTTTTACTATGTACACTTCTAAAATTTGGCATCAAGAATTATGCTCACTCAAAGATTTAGCACCCAAAAAGGGTTGTGGCACAGTGATTGAGAATTACTAAATGTTAATAATGCTCATTTCTTAAACATTATTGTCGAGAGATATAAAAGTGTAATGTATCTTGTATAGTTTTCTTCTTTCCATTTTTGCAAATGAAGAACCATTTTATCAGAAAAGTTTCAACAAATGAACTCCATACTTTTGTGCACTCTTAATCATTGCAATAGTAAAGGTAGGATTAAAAATGCAATATAGTGTGTGGTAATGTTATTTGCATGTCGTCAAATATCTTTAATTTTTCTTTGTCAATTGATGAGTAGATCATAATCTGGTCTAATTAAGAGCCAATTATGATATAAGTTCCAAGTGGTGGAAAAATTTTTTTTTCTCATGTTACTAAAGAGGTGTTAATGACATTCTTATTCACAACACTTATGTTTCTTTCTTTTGGGAATTCTTTTCTAATTCAGCAATATCATTTGTCCTGGCTCTTTTAAAAGCAATAGTATTTAATAGGAGGACTTTTTATTTGCATAATTTTTGATAGCAAGCAAAGTTTTTAGCAAGTATGTCTATTATATACATTTATCAGCCTCTTAATTCATCAATACATTTATCATTTTCTCAATTCATTTATTAAGCCTTTCAAATTAGGGTCTTTTCCCTGTAAGAGAGCTCAAAAACAGGCTTCAAACATTATAGTTTGATATGTATCGGTTAAAACTGATTTCATATTTAAATTCAGTTTCCTAGTTTAATTGTACCCATATTTATAGCAAAAAATCATTTTTTTAAATTTTTTTCTTCCAAAAATAATAATTTGGTTGGGTTTGTGTATAGTACATATAAGTATTTGATGTTTCTTTTTAAAGCTTTGTTTTGCTTTAAATTTTTTTTTCAAAGTGTTTTCATTCATTTTCTATTCCCTTGTTTACAAAGAAAATTGTAGATTTTACTGCAACTCTGCTCAAAGTTACCACCTACTGTGGAATTTCCCTAATAAAATATCATTTCATCATATTAAGTTGATGGCCAGCTATTAAAACTTCTCCAAGATTACACTTGAAATTTAAATAGGAAAAAGGTACTGTGATATGCAAATGATTAGTTTTCAATGTATACATGTAAGTTAGGCTGCAGTAGTCCCATCCATATTGTGTTTAAATAATGAAATTGTACAAATGTCTCATGTACACAAATTGCCAGTCCCTACAGATGATAAACAGTTTATCATGCTAACAGTGCATAGTCATCTATACCATCCTATTTGTTTGACTGAATGATCATGTGCATGATTATTATTGTTACCATTGATTGTTCTTGATTGCTCTTCCTAAAGTTTTGAAATTCAATCTTTTGTTATTGCCTGTATAATATATTTACCCAATAAATAATTTGTTTTTTTTGCTTTTCTTCCAGCTGTAGCAATTTTAATAGCCAATAGTATATGTTAAATGTCTTAAAATCTTCAATGTTTGAAACCTCTAGAAATAATTATTTTTTTACCTCTTTCAATGTACAGTTCTAATCTGAGATGAAAAAACTAATTTTCATGTCATACACTTGAAGATTCTCAGGTTTTCCATAGTATTTAACATACACACCATTAAAATTGCTATAGCTGGAAGAAATGTAGAGAATTAAATGATATTTATATTGTACTTTTCTACTGGATTAAAGAAAAATTTCCACTCGTGGAAAAAAAAAAAGTATTCTGATTATTTTGTTAGCTATCTATAACCACCAAAATTGTTTTGATAATCTAATAAAGAAAACATTTTTGTGTTAAAATTAAGAGCAATTAATCTTTCACTTTCTAAGGGCATGATGACTTAGTACACATTTCAACTATTCATATATTTTAAATACCCAATTTCATCGTGAAATATCTATTCATTACAAATAAAATTCAACTGTAACAATTGCATTAATGATATTTTTTTTGATAATTAATATGTAATTGTCACTATAAGATAATATGTGTGTGTGTGTAATTGTCACGATAAGTTAATATTTTACTTCGTTGAATTTTGTAAATATTACTGTTAAGTATAAATAATTTTGCCATTTTAAGATTTTATATTTTTCCAGAACCACTGAAAAGTTATTGACAATTGCTGAGATTGTTTGATTAAAAGTGCAAATACAAAAATTGGCTTACTTAGATATTATTAATTAAAATAGATATTAAATGTTATGTCACATGAAGGCCAGTTTCTCTAAATTTGTTTCAGTAAAGAGTTTTTTTTCTTTTTAGCTGAAGAGGGCTTTAAACATATTAAAATATTAGATTCCTCTAAACAACATTGTAAAAAAGGCCTAAATATCTTTTGTTTTATTAAAAAATAATTTTAAAACTTATGAAACTATAATACACTGATTTCCAAAAATTAAATAAAAATAGTAAAGATGACGCTAAGTCGTAAATCTGCCAATATTTTTGAAAATTAGAATATGTTAAATAGCAGGTGTTGAAGAAAAATGCAATATTCAAAACAGTAGCTCTGCAATCTGAAATATGTTACTATATATGTGACAGCACTGCTGCAATAAGCAATCTAGGATAGTTAATTCCTTAAAAAAACTCCAGACGTCATTTACCACAGAACTACGAGGAAAGCTGTTAGGAGACAACGAAGTGAACAGATACATAAATGAGAATCTGGCTTATAAAATTTGACAATTTTTAACTACGGATTCGACAACCAGAAAGTTCAGTCAAGGAAGGTCATAGGCTAAGATGATGGCAAATGACTGATTAAATCATGCGTATGAAGACAGATCTTTCTTTGTTGTAAGTATCACAAGATTGGTATCAAATCAACCGTACATAGAAGAGCTCATAAAGGTGATTTGTACACGGTGTGACAATCCGCTTGCTTCGCACTATAAGAAGAGGCATTTGAAGAGGGTACTGGATAAGTAAGTGATCGGTAGAGGTCTGTTCTTTTTACGAATGATTGATTGTAACCTCCAAAGCGAAAGTAGGCAGTTTTTGGTTTGGAGACCATTTCTGGCACTCTTGAAAGATTCCTGTGGATTACCTAGTATTTAAAATAGCATTTTTTTTAGCGCACAACGCGTTGTGCTTTCATGCGGAACTGTGAATGTTCAGATATCGAGATGATTCCTAATCTTTATGTGCATCCTTATTCCGGTGCAATAAGTAATGATTACGTAGTGACAACACACAGAATTGAGTTATAGATGCTTATCTTGAACAAGAAACAATTTAGCTCATGGAGTAGTTCGCTGGATCACCTGACCTGAAAACAGTCGAATATGTTTTGGAAACATTATAGCTGACCTGCCTTGCTTACAACTGCTTTGCAATATGAATTCTTTTGAACTGATAGACCCCATCATTCGTAGATTTATATACTGATTTGTTGTGCTAGGGGGATCGATTTAAGTGTCGTCCCATTTTTTACATTTACTCCGTTCTATAACACCCTAGTATTTTTGCGAAATTACTTCCTGGAATCATTGTCTGAATTCTTAAAGCTGATTTAGAGAAACCATATATTCCCTCTCAATAAATGTTTTAACTGAATATTTTCCTGCTTGGAAAATAATAAAAAATTTAAATGTAGTTAAAAATTGACTTTCAAATTGTAATTTTTTATTGCATTTGTTTATACTGAAATGCATCTAAAAACATTTTCTTTTTATCCAATCATGAGTTTAAATTATGTTTTTAATTTAAAAAATTGATTATAACTTTACGAAAAAATATTCTGATTTTATTTGCAAAATGAAAAGAAATGGCAGAACCCATTATAGTAGCAACTGAAAATGTAAACACCAAATACGAATATCATGTCCTTATATGATAACAATGTAGCAAACTTTATAACATTACATTCTGACATGAATCGCAAGTATTTGATATTTTTTAAGCTGGTAAAAGGCAAGATCCATCTCAAAAATGTATAAACAAATATCGAAACAATGTTGATGATTCAGTCTTACATAATTGGCCATAATGCTGAAATGCTTTTATATATTTTTATTTTATTAATGCATTATTTTATCACATTATTTCAGCATGCATGATAAATATTGTAAAATGTACATATTCGATACATTTTATTATGTTTATTTTATTTTATTTGTATTACTTTATATAATACTTTATATATATACACATATTAGGTAAATAATTAACTGATAGTAAATATATATATATATATATATATATATATATATATATATATATATATATATTTGCAAGTTTTTAAATCTTAATTATAATAATTAACAAATGAGTGCATACAATTAGTTTAAATGCGATTTTAATTTAAATTCTCGCATTAATGCATCTAAGTCGTAAAATATTTTACATGAAACTGGATTTTTTTATTATTATTTGAATACAAAATGTCCCGTGTATATTCAATTTTCTATTATTTGCTAGAATTGTATCTTATGATACGTTTGTAAAATGCTTTTCATAAGAAAATGTATTTTTATGGTAAAATGACGTTTCATTGTTGGTGGGGGGAGTGCCAAATAATTTGGTTTAACCCTTTTTTGCATGATTTTTTCTTTATTGGTGAAATAAATCAAGTTGATATAA
>JAPDSC010151423.1:0-67716 GCA_026290005.1 Latrodectus geometricus
AGATGAACATTTAATTTCGTGTTTATGCATTGCAATAAGCTCGTACCAACCACAATATGATAAACTTGTCGCAGATATACAGTGCCAAATTTCAACTAAACAAAGTGAATAGGATATATGAATACTTTGATTATTTTCGGCAGTAAATTTTTATTTTATAATTAAGCTTTTTTTAGAAAAATTACATAATTTACCATATTTTCTTGATACCGAAAATAAATATGTACGTTGATTTAGCTTTGCCATTGGTAGACCACCTTCGATTTTTTAAATGTGGAGTTGACCCCGTATCCCAAAGGTTTGGCCACCCCTGCAATATTTGAATTGTTAGTGCTCTAACTTTCATATGATGCTAATCATTTCAGTTCTAGTCGTGAGTGTTTATAATGTGTAACATCAAATTCGATTATAAAAACGTTCCTTAGAAAGATAAAAAAAAAAAAAAAAAAAAAAAAAAAACTTATTATTTTGGTTTCTAAGAGATGTCACTATTTTTAAGCGGGAATACTAAAAAACTATTGCAGATATGTTGGAGAAGAAGAGAGGATTTTTAAATTTGTTGCGATTATTGTTGTTTTTTTTATGTAACTTTTTCTTTCTTTTTTATTGTTTTTCCCCCTTTGTGTTTCTAAGATGAATCTAAAGATGAAGTCTTCTGTTGTTCTGAAGTGTGTTCTGCAAGAGGAGATTAGAATTCATTTTAAGCTATAATTTTCACAAATTTGTTTTTTTGTGCAACTATGTGATAAATATGACAAATCAAATTACTGTCGTGAGGTTTAAATTAGATATTTTGTAACTCTGTATTCTTTTACTACGAGTTTGCGTTTAATAAATAAATGTCTTTTAATTAAGTTATCATACACAGATAAGAAAAAAAACATTTTTCGCTAACACTTTCAACAGGAATTTAAAATTAAATAGAAGTAATTTAATTTTTGGAACCAATTTCATATTTTGAGCTACAAATTATCTCAAAAGTATTTATCTTATGTATTTTGAAGCGATTTATTAACATATCCACACACACAAAAGAAAATTATTTCTAGGCATTTTTATTATTCATTTATGGAATACGAAATATGAAATACGTAAAAATATGGAATTTATTGTGTTTAATTAATAGTTAAATACATATGAAAATGTTTGATGTGCACTTTAGACTATTGATATGTTTGTCACAAAAAAATGTGACAATAACAAAGTGATATTTACCGGACACACAAATATTACATTTATATTGTAAGAAAAACAAGTCATTTTGCAATAAAAGAAACCATACATTATGTCATATCGGTTAATAATCTCGCTCAATAGATGAGAGACTAAAAATGTCTTTTATCTATTCACAATTAATGATATATTTTAAATTTTACATGTTATAGAAGTTCTTTAAAGTGGTCACATTAATCGCCTTTAAAAATAGAATTTTAGAATTTGCACTTCGAGCCAAAATAAACAATTTTGATACTGTCGAAAGACGTTTTGTATTGTTTGAACTTCTCTCCGAAGGACATCCTTATTAATCCACTTTTTGCATTAAGCTTCTTGATGATCAACGATATCATGGATTTTCTATGACTTTGTCAAACCCTCGAAGATAAGCAAGAACAACCATATGTAGGTGGTACTAAATTCTTCACAACTTTCACGGTTTAGATTCAGAGAAATAACATCAAATATTCCTTATTTTAGTACAGTACTTAACCCTCTACTAGTGGAGTTAAACTTGTATGGTGCAGATATCGATGTAGCTTCAACATTATTTCATTGTTCCTCCGCAGTAATGAATGTGGAGTGGTGGTTTTCAAGTTCTTGGGAACAATTAACTAATCTTTTCATTGAAAAATTAACAGTCAAAAGTTGTTAACAAGAGCAATATTCGAATGTATTTTGCATTATAAAAAGGTCAGGACAATACAAAAAATTTGCACCACAGTAGTACTTTATCATAACTTTCTCTCATAGCAACTATTGATGATGCAGTTTATCCTTTATATGATCTGGCAAATTCAATGAATAGAGATTACTTCCGTCTCTGTGCGACTTTCTTAAGAAGTGGGGAAAATCTCTGTTTTGGCATGCTACAGAGATTTGAGGCATCGATTTTGATCACTTTCCTTTATTATTTTTACCTGTTTGTTATAGCATTGCCTGTATTTTGATCTCAGTAGCTAGTAAATTCTAATATATTGATTCCAGTAATTTCGCTCTAACCTCGTAGCCAAGGTGCCCTACACTTCAATTTTTTCTATTGGCAATGCTAAAAAATTAAGATCCAATGATACGTCATACCATCTCTCTAAGTTATATAATGAACGTATAAATATGGCTGCATAAATATAATGAATGTGCGCTGGCATCCTCTAGAATTGCAGCCCTGTAAGCTGATAGACGAAAAAAAAGATAATCTGACGCCATTCCAGTATGAAAAGACGATCTGACGCTATTCTTGAGTCTTATTCGGTGTTGATCATTTCTCTGGATTTTCTCTATGACTGGAGAGATTTTCAAATATAACATTTTTATAAGGGTGCGATTATATAATAAATCAAATTGGAAGTATTCATATATTAAAAATTTTGCTTAATCTGAATTGTTGCTATGTATAACCATAAATAAATATAACTGAGGAAAGATTCATTATTTAAATAACTAAATTGAATTTAAATTTATAACAATCAGAAAAATTTTACAATGTATTAAATTCGATGTCCTTCAGTAGGAAACGTTAAAAGGCTATTGTAAGCCTTTTTAAAAGCCAACATATATCATTTCCCGTCGAGAAAAGTTTTTCAAAGTTTGTATGCAGCTCTAATGATCCATGAAGAGAACCTCTTCAAGCACTCACCCCCGACAGATGCACAGAATAAAAAGATGCGATCTCCAGTTTCGGCAGAGCCTAGGGGGTAGTAAATCCAATTCCCTAAAACACAATGTTACCGTTTTGGCAGGGTGAGACACTTTTACAAAATATCGGTACTTATTTTGAATTTATTTTAACTTTTGACAAAGAATAATGTATTCCTAAAAAGGCAGTTTAATATCTACCACGTGAATCGTCTTCCAAGAAAACGTTTCGCAGATAAGGAATCGAACTCGTAAGTCAGAAAGGGAGAAGACTCAGAAGACTTAAAAGCGAACAGAAGAACCCATGCAAGTATGCTCAAAGTCCGGGAGAAAATCTGGGAGCAGCGAAGGGATTTACACACAGTGACGTAGTACACAATGAGCTTTGTATTCCTTAAAAATACTTGCAGTAAAACGGAATTCTTGAAAACAAAACTTAATAATTTATCTGTTTGAAATGCTATGTTAAATGTTTTAAAACGATCCTTCTAGTGTAGAGAAAAAAAATCATGGAGAACTCCGCACTTCTCGTGGCTTTACAGTAGAAATGCATTCTTGGGAGTTCTACATGCCAATTCTGAGTAACAGAACGCGAGTACTGTGTTTCAGCTTTATTTAACCACATGAAAAGAGTGCTTGAGACAGATTTTCGTTGTACGAAAGTGTCTCCGAGTATGTATACTAAAATTCTTACCAGAAAGAACAGTACATTGTAAATGTGCAAGTATTTTCCAACAGGTTTTTTAAATATGAATACTTGCAAATACTTTGCTTTTCGCTGAAAATCATTGTTTTTAAATATTACTAAGAGGCTAATCCCTATATTTCTACATTTTCTTTCTAAATACTAACTCTCACCGATGACAACTTTTAAAAGTAAATTTATGAGTACTAATGCTCACACATTCGATTGTCATTTTTGTGTAACATTTGTGTAAAGCTTAAAATCGCATATTTTAAAATCAGATTCTTCCTGTAATATTTGAGAAAGCATAAATTTACTACTAAAGAAATATTTATCGTTATTTTCCAATAGTAATACATTTAAAATAGGAAACTTACATTATAAATTTTTATTAGAATAAAAAATAAAACGACATTACAAAAAAAAAAAAAAAAACAAATACATACACATATGAAAAAATTAATGTTAATTTTGAAAGTTCTAGATTAGTATTAATTATCAGTTGATTTGCCAGCCACAATGTCTAGTAGTCAGCATGCCTGAATGCAGATAGGGTATCCTGGGTTCGAATCCCGGTTCGGGCATGGATGCACTTTCTCTCTCTCCTGTCTTTGTCTTTTCCTTGTGTAGGTTGCCTACCCTACCAACGGGTACCTATGGCATGTGTGTACTGAGAAAGTCCGACTCCACACCAAATTATGGTTCAGTTGGAAAAGTAGATCAGAGCATCCCGTACTACCAACCTGGCTGGCACAAGACAAAAAAATAGTTGATTTATATTAATTACATCTATTATTTTTATTTTTATCAGAGTAAAAATGAAACGACATTATAAAAGGACATGCACATATGAAAATATTACTGCTTACATTGAAAGTTCTATGTTAGTATTATTTGTAACTTGATTTATATTAACCGTATCGAATATTTATTTAGATTGTGACTGTGGGCCAAACAGTGAAGACTGCTATTTGAAGCCTGGTGGATATAAAGTATGCAAATGCTTGTCAGGTTATGCACAGAAAGGGGAACGATGCACAAGTGAGAATAAAAAATATATACAACAATTTTATAAAGTATATATTAACTAGAAAAACTTCAACATGACATTTCAAGTGATTTTAATATTGATTAAATTTGAGTAACTGAATAAATTTTGCTACAAAAAAGCATTTCTGTACGCTATTTTGCATCAAATAGCGTACAGAAATGTTTATTCATCGGGTGTCGTAGTATATAGAAAAACTGAAAATATAAAATTTTTAAATTTCTTTATTCTCTAAGAAATTTATTTTAGAAATATTTTCATTTTAAATAATGTATTTATTTGTTGCCTTTTCTGATTAATAACCTTTTGATACTATAAAAAACAAATTGAGGCCATCCAGGACTGCAATGCACCAACATGATTAAGAACTAAATTAATGTATTTTTACATAATAAAAATTGACAACATATAACCATCGTTGTCAGTATGGTGAAAAATACGTTTTACAATAAATAGTTTTACTGTAGATCTTTAAATTTGGTCAATCTTCAAACAAATTCTTAAATGTGCAAGCCTTATTTGATTCTAGC
The DNA here is from genome assembly GCA_026290005.1 of Latrodectus geometricus. Classification (NCBI taxonomy): domain Eukaryota; kingdom Metazoa; phylum Arthropoda; class Arachnida; order Araneae; family Theridiidae; genus Latrodectus; species Latrodectus geometricus. Next base: position 5,114 of record JAPDSC010151423.1, read on the forward strand.
AACTTTCAAAGATAACCATCTAAACTAAACTTATTAAGAAAAATTCTTTATATTATATAGCCTGCGAACGTAAGAATTGGAAATAATAAATATTTAGTTTTTATTTGGATGTTTTAAGCGCTAGTATTTAATAGTTTATATGTTCATGATCAATCGAACAATTTTAATTAATTAATCCAAATCCTTTACTTTAACAACACACAAGTTCTTTTTTGTAGATCACGAGTGAATTACTTACGAATGGAAATTAATGTTGGATTGAAGATTTAGCTTAGTGTTACCGAAGATTAAGTGGTAGTTATTGGCATAACATTCGTCATCTTTCCCGCTTCTGAAATAAATTATGTAAATAAAATCACAGGCTAAAAAAAAACGATATTAGTTTCATTTTTTACAATCAAGAATACGTGAATTTTTTCCCCCAAAGAAACAACTTTGAATGCGGAAGTTTGCTGCTGAGTTTTGAAGAGGCCCCGTTCACTTCGATCAGAAGTATATGGGGGGGGGGGATTTACTTGACGGAAAAGAACATCTGCACATTGTGGTTTGCGTTCTCCTCCTATTCTATAAAAGATGACTGCTTATCAACATTTTACTTAATCTCTCCATCTGTTAACTTTTATTTATTTCCTTACCTTAAATTAGTTTTAAATGGCCCAAAAGTTATGGACCCTTAATACAAAGTCCTTTTAACCCGCTATTCAGTGCAATCGAATTAAGTTGAGTGTACATTTTAGGGGTTAATATGCATGGCCACGGTCTTCTGCCCCCTCCCCACCAAAACAAACAATTACTCGAGAACCAAGTATATATGCATTCACATATGTATGTAATACATTGCGTGCCATTAGACATGAAAATGAATACAATTTCACAGCCAGCCACCAATTATGTGAGTGATTTCAATTCTTTTTTTAATAATAAATAATTCTAAAAAGATAACCATTTTGGAAAAACATAAATTGCTATTTTGAGAAACGCTTTTGTGTTAATAATCAAAAGAAAACACAGTTGATAAATAAGACAATTATACAATTGATGGAATGACCAACGCTATTTCTCATTCCAGTCATGCTGAAGCTCATCGAACCACTGATATAAAAAGCAATCATAATAAGTGCATTTAAAGAGCACTTTGTGTGTCTCACCCATTTCTATACCACAAAATTTACAATATTAGTAGAACAATTATTGTTGCGCAAACCATTTGACAACGATTGCAGAATGGTACAATGTCCACAGGGAGTATTATTACATTTGATTCTAAACCACAGACGTGTGCAGCAGTGACATGGCGAAGATGGACATCTAAATGACTTGATCTTGAGTTTTGAGGTATGTTTTAACTTTGTTTGTAATACCACGATGGCCGTATTAATGTTTAAGATACCGGGGAGTAGAAACTGTTAGGCTGTTCATCACCGTATTATATTTTTATCCAGAGTAATGATTTAGGGTGGCCACAGTGAACGATGAATGGAAATGACAGCTGTATATTTCCCTTGCTCCTTGAGTTTTCTATAGCTTGTTCTTTTCAAGTTACAAGCTCTCTACATATCAAGTTACACATAGTACACAATGTCTAAGAAATTTACTTTATCCTACAACTAATTTGGCATTTCTGGCCAGGTATTCTCCAGATTTATCACCTATCGAATGCATCACGTAATCGATTTGAGAACGATTTGTACTTGAAGCTCTCCTTCCTTGATATTCTTTTGGGATAGCATAATGTGCGAGGCCATGTCCAAGTTTTCGAATAAGTCACGAAAATACGTTGCTTCTCTGACAAGCCTGTTTTCCAGATCACTTATCGACTGAACACTTCTGGTCACTATTTCAAAAGCGACATGTCCAGAGGTACTCTAGAACCATTTCGGCTATGTGTAAAACCAAGTTATTTTTTAACTACATACTAATGTCACTTTTTACTTATGTCGTTTCCCATTTGTATAGCTATTGCCAGTTATAAAAAGGAAAAAAATATTTTATTGATTTCAGTCATCTTCCAAAACTTTAACTTTCAAGTAATTAACATTAATTTTAAATGCAATCTCTGAAATAAATTTGATTGAAATCGATTGCTCTTAGTGTTATATCTTTCTTATGACCATGCATCGATGCACTGCAAACATACATTAATTTGATTCGTTTTATATCAAGAATGAAAACATTTGTTCACCTAATTTTAAATTCGACTAGATTATTCTTGTATTGCACATAAGAAGTAATCCTTACTTAGGTTTTCACCAAATTATACATAGTATTCAATAAAAAAAATATATGAATCTTCAAAATACACTAGTTACCAAAAAATTAAGCAAAAATCATAAAAACAGCGAAAACTCTCCCCAAAATAAGTCAATCTCAATGAAATTTGAATATATTGTAAAAGAAATGTAAGTAAAAGGAGCTGAGCAATATAAGTTATGCAAAATTGTAACGCTGCTGCCGGAATACGTCATTTCCGAGGAGCATAAAAAGGTGGCAATTGTCGTTGCGTACCCGATACTAGAAATCTGGTATAGTGAAAATGTAAGAAGGGCCTTCGGGCATCCTTTGACGGAACAATTTCGATGGCGAGCTATTGGTACACTAGGGACAGGATAAAGTCAGAAAGAAGTGACTAGATGGCTGAATGTGAGTCCGTCTGTGATTCAGAAACTTTGGCAACAATTTCCAACCACGGATTCGGCATCTAGGAGGTTCAACCAAGGACGGCCACGTGGTACCACGAGTGCCAATGAACGATATTTGTCATTATGAACACGAAGGCGTAGAATTGCAACTTCGGTTGAACTCAGATACTCCTTTGCTTCAAGCTCTCGAAAGTTGGTATCCTGAGCAACCGTGCGTCGAAGGCTTCACGAACGTAGGGTAGGCGACCAATTATTTGCTTACCGCTAACGTCACGCCATGAGGCGTTTGCAATGGGTACGTCAACATGTCCACTCTGAAGGTGATCGATAGAGGGCTGTTCTCTTTAGTCCAGATGTAACCTCGAAAGCGATAGTAGGCATGTTTTCATTTGGAGAAAATGTGGAACTCTTTTTCATCCATCAAACATCCGTGAAAGAGATACATACGGATAAGGCAGTGTCTGCGTTTGGGGAGATATCTTTTTGAGTGGACGCACAGACCTTCATGTCTTTTCTCATGGAAATGTTAATGCTCATACTTATAGAGTTGATATCATGGATGCTTACGTGAGCTCTTATGCTAGGGCAATAGGTGATGCTGTAGAGCTGCAGGATGATAATTAGAGATCACACAGGGCATGTATCCTGGATGCTATCTTAAAAAGGAAACAATTGAGCACGTGCTGTCGTCTATCACTGGACCGTAACTCAATCGAGCATGTTTGCGCTTTACAGAGAAATGTAGCGTCCCTCCATCCTCTTCCTAGGGTCGTTCAACTGCTTTGGAAGAGCAATGGCTCGTATTTCCTACATAATTAATAAAGTGCATAATTGAGAGCATCATGTGCTGTAATTGTTTCTCGTGGGGATTATACCACATATTAAAGTTATTTTTCTATACCAAACTTACTAAAACATATGTTCATTGTATACATATGTTAATTTTGACAACACCATATTTGTCTGGTAATGCTTATTTGTACCTTCCTATGTGTTGTATAAACTCCACGCAAAACTTTAATTTTGTGATTTTTAATTTGTTTACAATAACCAGTATAGTTGCAATTATATTTATCTTTCACACATGATAAAATAACTTAAAGCATATAAAATTATACGAAAATTCCCAATCTAGCAAATTTTGATGCAACAGAAAATTGAATCATTTTTCACCGCTGATATTTTTAGAATTATTTCATTTAAAATCCCTTGTTCCCCTTTTGAAATGAACTGAATATCGTATCTGAAATGTATTATATTTCAGAATGCCTCTGTGGAGCTAACAGTTACGGGTGCGAATTTAGAGGCTACAAATACAAAGTCTGCCACTGCCATTTAGGTTATGCTCAAAGAAGCGGTATCTGCTCAAGTAAGGAGGAGATTTCAATTCTTATTTTCTTACTTTCAATATTACATTGCAGAAAAATGCGATGCATCGCATTTTTCTATCACTTTATTGAACCCTAAAAGATATTTCCAAATATTTTGTATTTGATAGTAAAAATTAATAAAAAGGTCACAATGTCCTGATTGGTTAGGACGTTCGTTCTCGGCATCAGAAGATTGTGAGTTGGAATCTCAAACTAATGAAGATAAGTCGTGTTCACTATTAAAGATCAGAGAGTTATCGTGCCTCAGCCACCTAATACTGGCTGGAACACAATAATATATTTCGTGGTCGCATTTTCCTCCATGTGAAATGATACTTCGGGGATGGCAGGACAAGTATTGAGGAATCTTCTATTTGGTCCCTGCTTCTAAATTATGAGGACTTCCACCTGGCTGCTTGTATCGAACTGGAAGAGCCTAACTCAGGGCTATGTACGGGGAAGTATGCTGGAGCAACAACAATTTCTAACATCAGATTTTAATATAACCGTATTTACCAAAATGATGTTTCATAATATTTATGATGGTTTTGCAACATTCTTCTCTTCTATTACATAATTTCTACTTTGCACTTCTTTTATATTAAACGGTAATGTTTGAATAAATGTTTTAAATTTTGAGACTATGACTGTTTGCTAATATTTCTGCAATGATTTTAATTGCTTCAGAAACATGTAGATATAACGGTGACTGTTTCTACGGAGGTTTGTGCCTTAAAGAATTGAACAACTACTTCTGCAGCTGCAAAAGTGGTTTCTGGGGTGACCGATGTCAAAATAATGAAAATTGCGATCAACTCAACGTCGTCTGCAGAATCAAAGGTGTCGAATGTACTTTCAAGACACAATTCGGAAAAGGATTCTGTGATTGTCGATTAAAAAATGGACTTTCTTCGAAAATCAACACTTGTGACAGTAAGTAATGATCTATGTATTTTTCTATTTCCATATTGAACAATTGAAATGTCTATCGTTACATATTACAAACATCCAAATTTTTCCTTGATTTCCTTAACATTCTTTAAACATATTCATAGAAATTATTCTAAATGTATTTGAGTTCAGTTCTCCATTATGTTCCTTAATTTTTAACGAAATCGAAGATATTTTAAATTAAAAATATGCCACTATAAATTATTTCAATAATCTATTTACTATAGCAGTATCTGGAATTTCCTTAAGAACCAGTTTTATAAAAAAAAAAGTATGTAAAGGATTTTGAAGGATTCATCAGTGAGTAATTTAAAGCAGTCTTTTTAGTATGAGATGTGAAATAATAGCTAGATCTCAAAAATGCGTTATACTTTGAAGTCTTAGAAAAACGTGTTTTTTTATATATGAAGAAAGAAGAATAACGTAGAACATAATATGACATCGTTTAATAAGTAAAGCAAATGGTGAAAAATTTTACAAGCTTTTTGGAAATCCCCTATGGCTTGTCTTCCTGTGAACACTTTTCGTACGGATGAACACATTCACGTATTTGCATAGAAGAAAGTTAGATTTTAAATACCAAACACCTTACAAATATGCATATCAAAAGCAAAAACACAACACTCATTTCCTGCTCTTCAACAATTCTTACCCTTCCACTCCAAAGAGTATCATTTTACAAGAAGATCACGTAATAAAACATATTTCATACCATGCAGCTCTTTACCTAAATGTCTTCGTTGTAAAAGATGTGTACAACTCCCTTGAGTTGCTTTCGCTGATGATTTCTTATGGACAGTGGTCCGTATCCTCAAGTTGCAAGGATTTTGAATTCGAACAGCTCCGAAACTCTCTTAAGCTAGGGTTATCTTAAGAGAGCTTCGGAATTGTGTTCGAAGCAAAATATCTAGGGAGGAGAAAGTCAACACAAGTATTTTTGCTCCCTAGAGACTGCAGAGAGTGCTCTTTCGATTTGAAAATCTACCCAGTCATTGTTGAACAATGAAATTCGCTTCTGCCTTCTACGCGCCCGTCAGTCGGATGGGTGCTTGGGACTTTTTTCTGTTTTCTTTTTTGTGTGACACATGAATACCGTCCACCATCTATAAAAAAGTTCTCGTGAAAAGCAATTTATGAGGTGGATATTAAAAATATTTTACAATGGTCTTCGGCTGTTAAGTTCCCTGCTACGTGGTATCAGCGTTAGGAACAATTATCAAAAACGGACTTAATATTTCGCATTTTCTCTCCAAACTCACCAATTCCTCAGTAGTTTCTCGTAACTTCCAGTTAAGATCAACAAAGGGAAGCATCATTTGCAGTGGGCAGTGATTGGGAGGATGACCACATTCTCCCTTACTGGGTTGCTGGAGTGTTAATCTGTTAAGTCCTTCTGCTTGTCGAGGCGTCGATATGTACAAGAGGATACCAGCTTAAGTTTGATCTCTTCAGCTTTCGTGGTTTAAAGTTACGAGACTCTTGGTGACAGGCGAAGTCACAACCCCGGGATCACCTGTGTCGTTATGTATACGTGTTCAACATTGGACGAAATTGAAGCCAAATCAATTTCTGAGAGTGTGATCGTATACGGTGAACTGAGGTGAAACTTATGAAAGTTTGATTCCTGTTAATTCCTTCATTAGCCACAGTTTTTGCCTTATTATCTCTGTTTATTGAATGTTTTCATCTACGTCAGCAAAAATTCGGATTAAAACATTTTCGCCAAACTGTATCTAAAGAAGTAAAAGAACTGCACTGGATATTGGAAAAATATATTTAAAATATGACTTTGATGGTAATTCCTGGTGATATTAGACTGGATTTCAACGATCTTTAAAGAATGGTTACATTTTTTTCGTCGTGGTGGGTGCTTGATAATTTATCAAGTTATTTTCCTTGTAACGTGTGAATATCTCTCGCTGTCAGAAGAAGCTCCCTTTCAAAGGCAATGTGTGTTGAAGATTATCTCACTACAGCAATCGTCTATTTAAATATCCATTATTTTGCTTAAATATGAATAGTTAACAATAGCATATAAAATAAAAAACTATTTTCAGAAAGACTTTAATGAGCCTCTTTTTTTCTGAGTGCATATCTAATTCTGCTATACTTTAATGTGCTATTAAATAATAAAAAATTATTTGCCTTACAGAATTTAATGTTTTAATTCCATTTCATATTATATTATTAATATTCCAGGTGCAAGTAATTTGATAACTTTTATTACAATTTTTGTGTTTATTTATTCTTTTTTTAATGTTTCAGAAAGTCATTGCCAACTGAACAGCTGCGTACACGGAAGATGCCAAACTGAGGGTTATTCTCTACTGTGCAAGTAATATTACAACTTATCTTATACTTTTCCGATCTTATGTTTTGTAATAGTCTATAATAAATCTTTTCTAAGAATTGATCCGATACTTTCAATGAAAACTGAAACATATGTTGAACTAAAATATGTATACCTAATTAAAATTTAATTTACTATTATAAAATAAAATGTTTTATTATGATTCATTGAAAAGCTTTTATATAAAAATACAAGAACTGAGGAATTACCAAAAGTGGAAATGCTCTTATCTCAATGACATATTTTGAAGATAATAATAATCATTTAGCTCACTAGAGGGGGCAATTTGCATTTTAATTTAGTAATGAAAAACAATGAATTAAAATTAACATCATTCCTTCTACAATTTTTTTGCATGGTATGCATTAAAAATCAATTGGATTGAAATCTTTCATATTTAAGTGAACATTCTTGAATGAATAGAATTTAATAAAGGATCTTATTTTAGAAATTTAAGATTTCGAGCGTTTGTGATGTCCTGAGCTGGTCTCTCCACTTGGCCTCCGGAGGTGAATTGCGATCACCCAGCCGTCATTAATGAATACGACCTTTCTTCGGTTAAGTCGGGAATCGAACTCATTGCCTTCCGATCATGAGAATAATCTACTAACCAACCAGGCTACCTTTGTGAGTGTGATGACAAAGTCATATAAGATTAAATTTAATAACTACTGTAACTCCAATACTCATGATTGAATTATTTCAATTATCACTGCAATAATTTAATATCATTTGCATGTAGGGTGTCTTCATTCATAACATTGTTATGAATGTCATATTAAATATTTGAGTCTGCTATCGAAAGCTATGTTTAAGCTTGCGTAATGGGGAGAACTAAATATTTTCATTCGGGTTTATGTTTTGAATGTTATGAAAAACATTCGTTAAAATTTAGAATAAAGGTGTACACTTAAACTTGGTGACAAAGATAAAGAGTATCAAAATTATAACTGAAATTAACAAACCCGTAACTAGCAATGACTTTGTCTTTATTGAATTGTATTATAAATAATTGCATTTATTGCTGTACGCATTGCAATAATTACCTTCGTTGATTTTTATCTTCGCTTTCATATAATAGCTATAAAAATTGAGTTTGAATTATTTTAAGCAATATACTACGAATAACGTTTTATTAAGGTTTCCTCATGAAAGTAAATATGAATTCGTAAACATTTAACTCTGAATTCCTGTTAATATTACAAGATGTCAGATGCTCGGTATCAAAGTTTAGGAATTCAAATGCTTTATGATTCTTACGGGTTTTTTTTTCTTTATTTCGCAAGATTTCAAAAACCTAGATGAGATTAACAATTTTAATTCAAAATATTAAATTTCTATCTCGAGTTACTTTCGCAGTGAAAAAATATTTTTCGTTAAGCTAAATTGTTCATTTTTGGAAGGGCAATATAAATATAGTTACAGGACCCTTCAATGGTATGTCTTCATGTCATGTGTAGGAAAATTTCGTCAACTGTTCCGAAGGACAGCGCAAATATTTTTGAACAGTTATGAGTGAAATATTTAAAGTATGAATTTTTTCTGTCAATAAACAGCATATTAATTTAAAATATATAACTTTGGTAAGCTAACATAATAGTGTACTACATTTTGCATACATTTAATGTAATGCATGTAGTGATTTATGATAAAAATTCTATAAAATTCAATAATAAATAAAAAATAAATTTTAAAGTCTAAAAATAAAAGAAATGTGTTTTCTGATTAGAAATGCAGACAATCAGCAAACTCATTCGCTTTATAAAAATCAGAGTTGAAACAAAAATAACTAAAAACACAAAAAAATAAGGAAAATAAATCCATTTATCAATTTTAACTTTCATCAATTTAGAATCAATTTCAATTCAAAATCATCAATTTAGAATTTATCGATGAATTATAAAATTATTTTTAGTTAAAAATTTGAAAAACTCATTTAAAAGATATAAGAAATCTTTTTCTCAGAAATATAATTTTTTTCTAAAGTAACAAACATTGCATTTAGGATTAAATAAACCATTCACAGATTTCTACGTAAAATTTAATAAAAGACATTGAACTTTGAAGAAGCAAACTTACCACATGACTTTTCTAGACTGTTCAGTATAAAAATCCAACATGCAGTAGGTATGATGTTCAAAGGTATATTAGTAGGTATGTTTTTGCAAATTACAAGTCTCTCAATTTCTTAAAATTAACTTTTCCTATAAAAATGTATTGTATGAAAAGGGTATGCATAAACAACAATACATGAATCCATGTAAATTATGAAATTAATTACGAACGTAAGTTTCGTTAAAATTTAATAAATGAGAATTAGTTATGCATTGTACTTTTGAAAAAACTAGCACGGTGTAGCAAATTGCTATACAGCAAGAATACATCTTTTTGTTTTCTTGCTGTTTGTCCTAAAAATTGTTTTCATTCATTTCTAGATGTGATGAAGGCTATATGGGACCAAAATGCGATGTGGCCGTTAAATCTTGTAAGTTCCGATGAAAAATAATATTTATTTATTACTTTTAAACATACATTTATATATTTTATTCCTTAATAAAAACTAAATTTTTCATAAGATGAAAATACTAGAAATCATTGCTTCCTCTCTGAAAATAGAATAGTTACTCTAGACCAGTGATTCTCCACAATTATGTCGCGCCACTTTTGTGTTCTTCTTAAGGTATGGCGCCAAATTTTAGAAATGTATATAGTAAAAATTATAATGCTTTTTAATTACGAGTAAAGCTTCTTTAAATCAAAGGTAAAAGAAAACATGTTTTCCCAGTTATGTATCATTTTTTTTATTGTTAAAAATTGTTTTTTTCGATAATTGTGAACTTTCATGAAGTGAAATATTTGGCCCACGTGAAGAAACTTCAAATGTTCCCTGTACTACAATTTTCTGGATCTTATTTTTGTGAATTCAGATTTCGAGTATTAATTAACTTGAAAACTAAAACATCATAAAGACTGTTAAATGTAGAATACGATATAAGAGTAGCATTGCGTCACTTTTTGTATCAAATATAAATGAAATTATCAAAAATCAAGCCCAAACTTCTTAATAAAAGTATCCTTATTATTACATTGTAATTAATTCCTTAATGAACATTCTGTTGTTTTTGTAGTACCTACTTTATTATACTATTTTACATTCAAAATTATTATCATAAACAATTTTACATAATGTATTATAGGTAAGTATATATAATTATCTTTTTCTTTATGTGCCACCAAATTCTGAAATTGTTAAAAGTGTGACAAAAACATAAAAGGTTGAGAATCACTGCTCTAGGCTTTAAGATTCCAAACTTTTTCCTAAATAGAAAATTTTCAAATAATGATTTTTCTCTATAGACTCTCTCACATTTTTTCTTTATAACATACTGCAGCAACCTAATTGTAGTATTAAAAATATTGTATTAACTACTGTATAATAAATATTTGAGTTAAAATATGAAATACTTTTTAAAAAAAGTTTAATATCTTATTATGTTTGTGAAATTGCCTGAATTTGTCATCAATCATCCAAGAAATGCTTTTGTTTACTTCAAGGAATCCATTTGTATTCTGCTGGAAATCCTTGCTGTAGATTATAGATAATGAAACTAAACTTTTCTGGGCCCAGAATTTGCAGACTTTTGGAACATGTCCATTTATTCAACACAATCACCAAGTAAAATAAAGCTCGACAATAAAAAAGAATCACAAATACAGAAATGCATGAGATGCATTTCTGCTGAGCAGCTTCCCGGAGCAACAGTCCGCGAGATACAAAACCATACCTTTTAAAACATAGAAGGAACACTTAATTCTTGATACTTTACGATACATGGCGCTACCCTCACACTGCCAGCACCACTGTGGTTTTCTCCGAGCGAGACGAATCCAAAAATTTATGTTAGTCCATAAATTCAAAACGTTTCTGGTGTTGTAATTAGTTTAAATTAAAACGACGGACCTCGTGTAGATTTTTGTCGTAACAATATATCCATAGGTCGCTGGTTTGGCTCCGGCTCGACGGACCAAAAATTTATGTTAGTCCATAAACTCAAAAAGTTTTTGGTGTTGTAAGTTGTTTAAAGTACTGACGCACCTCGTGCAGATTTCTATTAACTTTATTATATAAAACAATAACAAGTAAAAGTAGCAATAACAAGTAAGTGTAAAAGTAATAAGCTGACAGTCAGACAAACTCCATTCTCCTCCGTCGTCAGACGCGGAATGTCTCGTTTACATAGAGGGCGCTTCGTTTTCTACGCTTGCGCCAACATCCCGCTCCACCTTGCTTTGCAAGCAGTTCTATACAAGGTGTATATAATAATAAACCCTTTGAGAAACATAGTAAATAAAAGAACGAACAAAAAACATTTTCATGAGAATATTGTTAACATACAAATATGTAAAGCTATCAATTTCAATAAACTTCTTTGCCCCATTTATAAGCAAAGTTATAACGAAGCAAAGAAAAATAATTTTATTCCTATTATAAATATACTTCTCTTGAATTATAAATCTAGATCGAATGTGAAAAAGTAATCGGTAAGCGAGAAACTGAAATCAATAACAGTATAGACCTCTTTTTTCCATGCCTACATTTATTTAAGAAAATTCCATATATTTATTTCCGTTTTTTTCATATACAATATTTTTAGTTTTGGAGCTCTTTGCCATTACACATGATATTGTGATATACTTCAACTGATCTGTTACGCATCTCCGTTCGAGTGCTATAAATCAGTGTTTCTCAACCGTTGGTCCGCAAGAAATATTTACCGGTCCGCGAAATATCCAGCTTTTATAGGCCGACCACCGATACATTACCTACATTACAATAATAATAGTTTACTAGTTTAAAAAATAATGTAATCTTTGATGAAAAATGCAACAAACTGGCAACTATGTACCTAATCGCGTTTCATAAATTGCCGTACCACCAGCGTTGCCGATCTATTATAATTATAATAGATCTATTATTATTCAGCAGTCCTTTTACGTTGTCACGTTACTCACCAAATCTGTTACTATTTTGAGTTTTTATGAAATTTACAGAATTACCCTTTACCTAAATTAAAAAAAACAAACTGCCGGTACCTCGGCACTCTTTTTTACTATTGTATGAAATCTATTACATTTTGAACTGTCGACTTATTCCTTTTAATCAAATTGTTCTGGCAACACTGCTTAGAACACCAGTTAGGGTGTGCCTGTCTGCCTTGGTGCCTTGTGTATCCCTGATTACTTGAACGCTGACTATCGCAGTATCTCAGTGTTCAAGGCGTCTGGCGTCTTGATTACGTTTTGTTTTTGATTTTGGTTATTCTGCACACTTGGGCAATTCTTGAAAACTATTTATCAGCGTAAGTTTTTAATAACTTCTGAATTTAATATTATGCTATAACTACTATTTCTGTAACTTTAGGTATATAAAATCATAAACCAGAATGAATAATAAGAAAACGAAACGTAACATAACTAAATTTCGTGCAAAGAAAAGATTTTCAAAAACGTCGTCCGCCCCTTCGAATACAGATGAAAGTGAATATAGTCCACAATCTTATCTGTAAATTATAACAAACAAAATTCTTTAAAAATTGTATATGTCTTCATGATTTATCTTTGTGAAAAATTGTGCATTGGGACGAATTATTAATATTACCGGTCAGCGCGAACGTGCCGAAATATTTTACCGGTCCTTGAAGTAAATTCAGTTGAGAAACACTGCTATAAATGATACAGATAGGAAACTATTAAATTTGAACGTTTTCCTAAGAAATTGTGCAAAATTCATTTCTTTATTTTCATAATAACTATTTCTCACTTTTAATGTTATGAAAAATTATGTAACTACTAATAGTTTTGTTTACATAAAAATTAAATAGCGATTTTGTGTATTGAATCAGAGAGGTTCATCTTATACATCGCTTAATGAAAGTTTCATTACAAATTATAAAAGATTAGCATTTTTGATTTCATAGAAATGTTTTGAAATATTTTCTAACAGATTAAACATTTATTGTGACTTATATAATTTAAAAGAATAAATGAAATAATAAGTGCAAGTTGGTGTAGGAGAGATGTGTACCTTTGGTTTTCAGGTATTATTCCCCAGTCATAGCCCCAATTTATTAATTTTAAACAGAAATTGCTTCCAGAGCAGAAAAGGAACCACATCACAGTTCATTTACGAGGGTAGTTTAGCAAATTTATTTGGAATTTTTGATTTTAAATTTTTACAAATAAAAGTTAATTATTGATTTAGAAATAGGACTAAGTTAAATATAGCATTATTAAACAAAAAGGATAGTATGTAAGCTAAAAATTTTATAAAATACGTAAGTATTAATATGAAAAAATATTTGCAGTCTATTAATAATAGTACTGAGGATATTTTGTAAAATAACTGCCTACTTTGTATTGCATTGGTCTATTTTAATTTCCAGTTATTTTGGATGAAGTTTCTGATTAAGGTAGGATTTTTGGATATAGTATGTAAATTGCCTTGAATGATAACAACGTGCTTGCCATTTTCTTAAATGTATCGGCTCATTCGATAACTGTTGTGCCTCCTAAATCAATTGAGAATGAAAAGTTTTGAATCGTTTTGAATTAACCTTTATACATCATTAATAACTTGTCCAGTATAGTTTATGTTAGCTATAGCTAGAAGTGCTTCTTGCAAATCTCACCAGAGGTGGTTAGCTGTGCATTCTTAATTATTTAAAAAAATTTTTTTTTAAAAGCTTGACAATTAGAAAATGTACCCACATGTATGTATGCATATGTAAATGTGTACATATATTCATATTTGTGTGTTTTTAGAAAAGGGTACATTTTTAATACAGATTATTTTTCCATGTCATTCAAGTTCTGCTCGTGTCACTCATTGGATGTAATTACAAGATAAACAAAAGATCCTCTCTTACTTAAATAATAAGAGAGGATACTATACTCTTAATTTGAAAGTTTGAAAAAGCTCAAACAAAGAAAGTTAATTACATTATAAAAAAGAAATTTTAAGTTATCATATCATTCTTTACAGTACAATATTTATCATATAACTAGGTTTTTGTAAATAAACGTTAGCTTATATGAAATAAAATAAAAACACAGTGAAACTATTATTTAATTTTGGACTTAAATTAATACAATTATTTGTCTAAATAGGTTAATGTGTTTAATTAAATACAATTTAATTAGCATTTTATAATTAAAATATTCATGTAGTCATTCATTAAATCTAGTAAGAATAAGATGAATATTTCTAATGTACTTTCGTTAGTTAATTTAACAAAATAGCATTTGAATAAACTATATATATACTATAGAAAAGACCTATAGTATTCATAATAAATAAATAAATAGATATTTCTACAAATGCAAATAAATAAAAAATATTTCTACAAATGCTGGCATTAAATATTTGAATATTCCTTTTTTCTTTAGGTACATGAAGTAGATTTTATTTTTTGTATTTTTCAATAATGTTCATCAATTCGAATTATTGTAGCTCACCCTGTCTAGTGGTCAACGTGCATGACTGCGGAGGTCCTGGGTTCGAATCCCAGTTCGGGCATGCAAGCTCTTTCTTTCTCTCTTTCTTGTCTTTGTCCTTTCCGTGTAAGAATGGTTGCCTACCCTATAAACGGGTATTTATGCCATGGTACTGAGGAATCGTACTCTACACAAAATTACGGTTCAATCGAAAAAGTGAAGCAGCGCTCCCCGTATTGATATCCCGGCTGGCACTCAACAAAAAAATAGTAATTATTTTAGTAAATTTTATTTGAAGTAATTCACTTTATTTAAATTTCAGTGATTACTGATAATACTATGTATGCCATTAATAAATAATAAATAGTTTTATCAGTTTGAGAATGCAAATTAAGAATAATTAAAGATCCATGAAATATTCAAATTTATCAAAAATATATAAATTATATATTAAAAATTTGATTTTCATGGACGATTCAATCAATTTGAAATAGTTGCATCACGTTGTAGCCATCAGAACTGATAAAGAGACATATCACCCAATTAGAACTGAATAAAGAACAATGACATCATTAATTGTTTTTTTTCTTTTAGATAATCATGGATATATAATTGTGACGGTAATCATATTGATAGTTTTGGTTTCATTTCTCTGCGGAACAATATATCTGTGTTTTGATACTCGCAGGTGAGTAAACTATTTTATAACTCTTAAAACAATAGTTTACAAATGTACAGTCAGTTTACGACTTAAAGTTAAATCTGTTTAAAATCATTTAAGATAACAGACAAAAGGCTTCGACAAATTTTACAATTTTTGCATGTTTTTACATGTTTACTACTATTGAAGATTCCCAAGATGTCTGATTTTCCTACTTTTTCATTCTATCCCACTTTATAACATAATTAAATATTGATGCATTCATTTCTTCTTATTCTCTAATTTTGTTCTCATTTAGAAATTTTAACGTGGTTTGCTTTGATTTCTTAAATTAAATATTATATAATTTAATTACAATCATACAAATATATTTAATCTTAAAATTAAATATTTTTCATGATTGAAACTAAATTATGTACTAGAAACATATAAAAATATATTAAAGAATAATATAATTATTTCCTATGTCTACAAAAAGAATTTTAAATCAAATGAAAAAAAGCCCGTAAGCAAACAATAGAAATGTCTTTATTGATATTACATAAAAAAATAAGTACATGATTCAAAGAATTTGAGACTGTGTATTATATACTATCAAAAGTATTTAAATAAACAAAAAACAGTTTTAGGTTAGAAAAAAATCTGTAAAAATAATTTTTTTATGAATAAAACTCTAAACATAATGGGTGAATTGATTTTTTATTAAAGTTTTTAACAATTTGCTCTAAAACCTTGCTTTTATAATACACATTAGCTTAAATCTAATACCATGAATATGCAATTGAATTCATATCGATTGTAAGGAGGCATAGATAAGTTAAAGACTTCGACTACAAGACTAACAAGAGTTTTATTTTATTGTACATTTACGGGCTAAGCCTGCCAGTTTTCGAAAGTAGTTTCTAGTTGGTTGGTTTTAATGACGCAAAATCCAAGTAAGGACCGCCAGCCGTAGTTTCTAGAAGAAGACAGAAGATTTGACAGGCACAATCCTGGTTTTCAAACAAAATCCTGGAGTTCCGGCAGACTTACTTCAAGACTCGGTAAAAATTAAATTTTGTTTTATAAATGACCAAAAAAGTAAAACTAATTCACTGTAAGGGAATATTTATAATAATTTGTCATTTATTTCTGCACTAAATGAAAAGTGAAAACCATAAAGGAGTTATAATCTATTACTAAGTAATAATGTCGGCTTATCGCTTTTTCTCGCCAAAAGTGGCCAAGAGTAAAGTAGCGTTTGCCTTAAGCAAACACAACTTCGCGAGTATTTGCATTCAAGTTGACACGCAAGAAGAGATTACCAAAAATATTATTTTAATTTAAGAAAAAAAATTGCTCGGGGTATTTTGTCACTTCAAGTAAAATCACATAGCAGCTCCCAACCTGTTCGAAATTGTTGAGTTTGCCTTCTAGAGATCAGTTACAGAAAAGAGAATTTTCTTCGAGGAACAACAAATGGACTGCTGATAATTGTTTAAGGAAGGAATCTAGATTTGCTTGTGAAAATTTTAGCAAGAGTGAAACCAAAAAAGGCTTTTTAAAAATGTCCGAGTCAATGTGATAAGCAATACATGTAAATATTGCTCTTATTTTTATTCAGCATTCAGTATTTCTTCTTGCATAAGTAATTTAAATATTAATGTAGAGCCGAGGTGTCCTGGTTGATTAAGGCGTCGTTCTCATTACCGAAGGGTAGTGAGTTCAAATCCCATCTTATCTGAAGATCTGTCATGTTCACTAATAGCGACTAGGGCGGTCGCAATGTTCTCCATGTTCTCATTCTAAATTTATACTTCTGAAAGTGGTTGGAGTCAGCCTAAGGGTCTTTTTTGGCTTAAATCTCTAAATTGGAAGATTCAGATGGTGCTGCCATCTATGAGCCAAAGTCATACTTCCACCCTCATACGGAGGTGCTCTGTTCAAAAACGGAAGGTGCTGTGTTTGACTTCATTTGCCCAGTCCCTGACGGGTGGGTTTGGCTTCATCAAGTGTCATATGTAACAGCAACAAATAATAACTTGTCTGCAATAAAATACACAAATTTATACATTTGTTCTTTATTATTACCACTGGTTTAGGTTCCGAATCCGTAACAATTTATATTCATAGTACATAAAATACCCTCTAAAACATTCTAAAAGGCAGCCAAAAATATGTGCCCTTTGAATATCGATGACTCTGAGGGGGGTGAGTCCCGGTTAAACATTTCAAAAATGTAGAAAGTCTACATATACATAACTTTCTGAGGACAATGACGATTTAGAAAAAAATGTATGGACTAAAAAAGAGGTTAAAAAGTTTCGTAGTTTTGTTCGAAACAGCACCACGAAATATGGGCTCGCGACAAAAGCAGCTAAAACGAGATCGAATGAGATTCTCTTCATTTTCAGTAATTAATTATTTACTCTTTTTCTTTGATTCCAGTATATTTCCAGTTAATAGCGTATAGTGCAAAATGTAAACATGTGCGTGGCAATGTATAAAAACAATGTTGGTTTAAAAAGTAAAAAAATGATATCATTTAAAAAAAAGAAAAAAAAAAAAAAACCTATGCGGAATTGCTGTAAATATGAGTAAAAACGCGAGGGTTGTGACTTAAATGTGTCCTCTCTAGTTCCAACAGTTACATATATGGATGAGAATTTTTAAAAGAACGAAGGAATCGCAGCATTCCTGTCTTAAAAGCTCGGGAGTTGAATGTTGCATCATTTCATTTGATGGCGTCGCGGGATAAACAAATATACAAGAAGTTCCAAAATTTGCTTAAATTACAGTTCCAAGAAATATTATAAATGCTGTAATTAAGGTTTCTAAATAAAACAATTTTTATTTTAAACTGGCCAGAGAAACCGACATCCTGATATAAATGTCATTCCATCCTCACTACATCTAGTTCATCCTTAGACAAAACAAATTCAGGGGACAACAGAATTTGGGTTTTACAAAAGATGTTCATTTTTACGAACTCGTAAAGACCTCTAAAATAATTCTTAAAATTTAAAACTTGATAAAATAGAATAACTGGATGTTAGATTTTAAAACTATTCCATTTTATATCTGATATTTTTTTATAAATAAAATACAGGTAGCCCTCATACAATATCGTATCTTATAACACGGTTCACTATAACACGATCCGTAAATTGCGGGAACCCTCCCACTACACAGCATCCTATAACACGGTTTCGCTATAACAAGATGAGAAAACTGTGCAAATCCTTTGTACATATAACACTGCATATACTTCTATAGCCGTGGCGAGGCTTGCTGTACAGCGTTGCGGAAATGTATGTAGGCCCTTAACCGTACTTGTAGCCAAAGCTTTCTATAGGCACGCATGAGGCGATAGACCTGATGCGTATCCCAAGGCATGAATCGGCAATTGAGACGGTCACCTATGGGGACTGTTTAGTTATAAGAGTTTTCCGCGTGATCCTGGCCTTAGAGTAATTTACGACCAGATCAAGTTGCCGACGCGGCTTTGCAAGCCACGTGTACTATGTCACTTCCAAATTGCGAGAAGAGGAAGACGGTTGCTTCTCTTATCGGGGCCTGTGTTCCCCAGGGACATTGGGGTACGTCCATTCAGGGTGGGAACATCCAATTGCTGCTTAATAATTAGGCAACGCCTACAATAGTTCCAGTTTAAGATGCGTGTGTGTTTTCCGCAAGGAGTCAGTCAGTCAGTTTTCCGTGTGGTTTTACCTACGTTATTTACTTTCATCCCCGTGACCTGAAAACAACAGTGTCTCACGCTGTTAGTCGCCAGTCTACGTCTAGTCACGGTGTGTTAAAGAATAATTTTTTCACCTTTAAGACATTAAGCTTCAGCCCCAAGCAATGTTAGATAAAGTTAAAACACCGTTCAAGAGGAAATTTATTTCTTTAGAAGTAAAAATACAAATCTTGGATCGTTTATTGAAAGGAGAAAAAGCATCCCACGTTTGAGAAAAGCCTTAATTTTAATGAAAAAAACTGTCAGGACCATCAAGAAAAATGAAAAAAAAATTAGAAGTGCCGAAGGATCTTCGACATCCGCAAAACGTTCAGCTCGCCCCACAGCACCAATCATTGAAGCACTCAGCATCTGGATTGATGATTGTTGTCAAAAAAAGAATTCCATTAGATGGCAATATCATAAAACAGAAAGGACTAAAAATTCACAACCATCTTAAAGAACAAGGAGAATGCACTGCCAACCCAGATTTTGTGGCCAGTAGAGGTTGGTTTCTCAAAAATTCAAAAAGCGTTTTGCAATTCATAGCATAAGAATCCAAGGAGAGTCTGCGTCGGCTGATCATGAAGCCGCTAGGACGTATCCAGACATTATGGCCGAGCAAGTATACAGAGCGGATCAGTTTTTCAATGCCAATGAAACTGAGCTTTGGTGGAAAAAAAATGCCCAATAAAACTTTTATCTCGAAAAAAGGAAAAACTGTACCCGGATTTAAGGTGTCCAAAGATCATCTAACGCTCCTTTTGTGCAGTAATGCATCGAGGGACTTCATGACAAAATCCTTGCTAGTTTATAGATCTTTGAATCCTCGTACACTGAAAGACGTAAACAAAAACACCGTGCCGGTATACTGGAAACCAAATCCAAGAGAACTTGGGTAACAGGAAATTTATTTAAAGATTGGTTTTCAAATTGTTTTGTGCCAAGCGTTGAACATTATTTAAGGCAGAAAAATTTGAGCTTTAAGGCGCTATTACTGTTAGATAATGCTCCATGCCACCAACAAGATTTGACTCATTCCAACGTCAGAATAATGTTTCTACCACCTCTCTCTCTCTAACACTACTTCATTGCTCCAACCATTGGATCAAGGTATTATTTATACCTTTAAAACGTATTATGTAAGAAGACCCTTACAGTGGATTTTAGGCGTAACTGATTCGGAATCAATTAGCGTAATAGAAGCTTGGAAAAAATTTTCAATCAAGCACTGTATCGAAATCATATCTTTGCTGTAGAAGCAAATAAAAAGATCAACCTTAAATACGTGTTGGAAGAAGATATGGTCCTCTTCAGTTGAAACAGAAAAAATGCGTGAAACATCGGAAAACGAAATTGGTGCCAAATTAGAAGTCACTAAATCAATCGGAGGTAAAGGTTTTGTAGGTATGACTACTGAAGACATTCAAGATTTATTAGTGGAAGAAGAAGTTGACGAAGCGGATTTGATGGAAATGGCATCCCTGGATGCAAATCAACTCGATTTTGAGGACGCTCTGATGAAGATTTAGCAGTTAAGAATTTAACATTAAAAAAATTACAAGAAGGCCTATGTTTAGAGGAAAATATGGAGTCATTTTTCTTGAACACAGAACCTTCCACGGAAAGAAGTCGAAAATTCAAAAGGGAGCTGCAAAACTGTTTAGCTCCATACCGCGAAATTTACATTGACCTAGTAAGAACCAGCAAGCAAAGTTCGATTAAAGATTTTTTAAGATGGGAAAACATGCAAAAACTTTAAATAGAGAACAAAAGTTCTGAAAGTGAAGGCGATATCGTTCCACCCAAAAAACGTTCTCAGTTGATTATACTGAGCAGTGAGGGCGAATAAATTCATTAAATTAGGGTGGCGTTAGATTAAAATATTTTTTTTCTTACTTTGTGTTGTGTATACATTTATTATTTAATAAAAATTAGGTTGTTTATATATATATATATATATATATATATATATATATGTCGAATTTAAAAAAATATTTGTTTTTAATAAGTTTTTGGAACGTAACCCCCCTTTTTGTTCTAGTTCTACGTCTCATACAACATTGCATTTTCTAGGAACCTAACTACCATGTTACAGGAGGGTTACCTTTACTATTAACAATTCATTTATTATATACATAAGAAACTTGCATAATAAAACTTTCGTGATTATTTTATCTATTTTATCAATAAAATTAACGTAAAAGAATTCTTACGTTAACTTTCTTGATAATAAGAAATTCTTTCAAATTTTTAGTTCATAAATGGGATTTAAAATTTTTGTTGTGTCAAGAGACTATATCGTAAAGTCGTGAGTGTTCGGCGATAAAGAGCTTGTAAAAATGAGTGTCTACATTATTAATATAGATTTAAACAATAAATTCTTGGATATTTGATAGGAAGGGTTTTGAATCGGGTATTCTATAGAAGAAGCTTTTATGAACTTTAAAAAGAATTCTTGTGCACTCACAGAGCAATTTGTTGAATGGTAAATTACTGTACTTTCCTATAGAATTACTGTAGATGTGTTCAGTAATAAATTATATCCCATATCTGATGAAAAATAGAAATCTGTTTCTATCTCCCATAAATCTATAACATGCTGGATTTATAAAATTTCTACTTAATATTAAAGAAATTCATCAAGGATATGCCCCTTCCAAATTTTAATAGAGTATATGAACTGTTTATTTTGAAAGTGACCTAACTACATTTATCTTCAAATCGAGATATTTGTGAATTCAATGAATTTAAAATTATACATACTAAATAGTAATACTGCTTAAGTGTATCTGAGGGTGTTACATTTACAGTTCCTATTAAAATAATGGCTATTATTAAGTGAATAATATGCTTACCAAGAATGGAGTTAGGCCAGATTAAACCCCAGATTCCTTGTAAATTTTAAGTTGTTCAAGTGCATTCACTATAATTTAAGATACCTCACATTGTTTTCCAATAAGAAGTATCTTAACTTATCATGTAAGCAATACTAAATTTACTTTACATATATTTAAAACACTTCGGAAACATAATTTATGCGAATCAAAACATTTTAAATACATAATAAATATAAATAAACGTACAAAATTACAAACATATATTTTATTACAAAAAATTTATTACTCATATGCATTTTGTGCCTGTCAAATGGATTTGAAGAAACACATGACGTTCCACTGGTATATAGCATAATAAGTCAATTATGTGCTTGAATTTTGCTGTTGTAATTTGCCTGATATTTCACGCACTGGTGTCAATACAATATCTTCTAGCTTTCTTGGTCAACCCCAACGTGGTAATAAATTCCAGACTTTAAAATTTTCATTCTCATTCATTGACGTCTTAAGAAAAATTTTATACGCGGTTCATTTGTTGCAAAACGCATCCAACGTATTTTTGTTGATTCTCAATCAAAATTCTTTACCCTTTTAAAAATTGCGTCTTCTAATAATTTTGTTGACACAAGATATTCTTGTTTCATTTCATCTACAATAAAATTATTACCTTTCCGACACGTTTTAATAATCTTGGGGAGCGAACAATGTATAATTAAATGTCATTAAATTATTTTTAATGACATTTCTACCTCGCCAAAATCTTTGTCGTTTGGTAAAAACGAATTTCCTTATATTAAAAATTTGTGATTTATGATTTCCATATTATTTTCCAAAGTTTGGACACTTTTTAACTACATTAAAGCTAATTTAATGTTTTTATTTTGCCCGTAGCACAGGTCTTTTTAAGCTATAATATTTCTTTCATTTACTAAATTATTAGCATGTTTTAGGATACATGAAGCAATTTCTTGAGGAGTTCTGGATACAATAGTATTATCCCAAACATACATGAAAACATTATCATTATGAAAATTGTGAATACAGAAATTTAGAACATGCAAATGGCGTTTGTAATAAGCTGCTGAGTTAGTCAACTTGTGATACTTTCATTCCTATTTACCTTCATCGCTGCTTTCCAAAATTATAAATAGTAAATATCTCGATTAAAGTATAAATGGACACTTTCAATTATTGAACTAACTCTGATATGTCAAAAATTATCGTATTTGCTCGGAATATAAGCAACTTGAAATGTTTTACTCATAAATAACCTGAAGTAGTATGTGTAACGAGGTTTACCAGAAAAAATTGCAAAATGGAGTTAAGCCACTTTAAAAATAAATGCCTCATATCTTCAGCGCTAAAACTAAGTTTCAACGATGAAATGAAATAAAAAGCTACGAAGAAAGCTGGCATATGTATCTTTTCAATACATTTTCTCAGATTATCACATCAGGTGTAAATATTTTCAAATTAATAAACTGAATGCTACGATTATTTATAAAATAGAACAGTCCAAAATACTTTTGAGAGATTCTAGAAATCAAAATGAGTTGCTAACTAATTAATGTTCGTGACGAATTCAACAGTTTGTGAGTTTAAATTCCATCTCGAGTGTTAATACTTGTAGAGACTTTGAATTCCATCAATCTGATTAAAAATATTGGCAAACAGGCAAAAGGAAGCACAGTTCTGATATTATGTTATAAGACGATGTTTCTTCTCAGTATTCCAATTTACTAAAAATATATATAGTTTAGAGATTTGAGTTTTTTTTTTTTTAATTTTTCGTTTTAAAATTCTTATTTTCAAACTTTAGAAATGTTTGTTTTATCGTATATATATTTTTCTTCTGTTAATAAAGCTCTTCTTCAGTGTCTTAGTAGGAAAAATAAAAAGTCCAGATTACATTTATAGAATATAAAAAAAAATTAATTGTAAAGCAATATTAGCTATAACAATAATTGTTGTAAAATTAATAAGCATTAACAATAATTTTTAATCTATTACAATTTTAAAAATATCAAGTGTTAATATGTTTCGCCGTTTACTATTAATATTTTGTGTTTACTTTTTTATCGATCTTTAATTCCTTAAAATGATTAGAGCTATATACAAGTTTTGAATGCATGAAGTTTTCTTCTGGCAACTGTAAAATTATCTTATTTCCTTGTTTCTTGCAGGCTGAAGAAGAAGAAAATTCTAGAAACATCAAAAGTTCAAAATGAATTGCCGGAACTTTAGTTTCCCACAAAAATTCATTTTCATGTAGTTCATGTTGTTGATTTTTAAATTGATTTAAATAGCATTTATTACTAAGCATTTAAAAGGTAAATATGTTTATATTTGCACTTAATTATTGTTTCTTTAATAAAAGATGTTTATTGTTTAATAGTAACTATATGTGTCTAATTTTCAGGCAATAATATTAAACACAAAAAATAATATCAAAAAACTAAAATATTAATTAAAATATCATTCATATACGTACACACTATAAATAATAACATAGATGAATAAGAAATATTGACTTTTTGTGTAGGTGAAAGCTAAAATGAAATTTGTTACTCTTCCATTTTTTTACCACAAATTTCATTAAAAAAACCATCATTTTTGGTGATATCGCACAGAATAAAATCACCAATAATTGTTATTTGTTACACATTTCACTTTAGCATAAACGCCGGCTGATGGCTGAAATGTTAGCGTTCCTGACTTCTCGGCTGTTGGTCCCGGGTTCGAATCCCAGTTGGGCATGGACGTTTCCTTTCTCTATCTGTGTTTCAATATTCTTTCTTCTAAGAGGATAGATGAATGTGGCCCCCTCTGTAAACGGGTTTGTGGTGGAGTGACGTGGGCAATGCTACTCGCTTTAGGTTCACAGGTGCCCATCGGGTAACGCTAAATAAGTAGCAGTTTCCGTCCTTATGGTGAAGGGTTAGTCATCCAGTGGTGGTGGTTGGAAAAAAACTTTTAGCATAAACATTCTGATGTAAGTAAAAATTGTTTAAAAAAACAAATAAGATGTTAAAAAAATTACAAAATGATATGTTTTGGTCGGTAGCATCACATTTGGTAATTTTAGCACTCGTCCCATTTCACACAAGCGAAATGTTTGAGAACAAAATGTTTGCTGTGAAGCAAGAGTGAGGTTTCTTGTGCACATCATTCCATGTATTGCGGAAACGTATATGCAAACATAAAATTTGTCGATGGAGACAAAAATACATTTTAATTTCTCTTTTGCGCATATTTTTTAATGTAATCCAAAATTGAGACATTTTTGTACTGAACATTTAGCGAAACTTAATACTTTTTACGTTAATTTCTGTCGAGAAAAATAATGGAAAATGAAATTTTACAAATTAGCGAATTTGAATGTTACATTTTAAAACTTAATTTCGTTTTCTGGATATTAGACACTGTTGATGTAGCAGCAGCATGCTTCCCTGCACTCAGTCCTGCGATGGCCTCTATCAATTAAATGGAAGCAGCCTTGTGGGGTCTTTGTAATTTAAAAGCAGGAGTAGTATAAAAAAGAGAGTACTGGCCCAGGGGGATCAGGGATTCGATTGATAAGGGATCTGCGGGATCTGACTGTAAGGGATCTGCGGTATGTGACTGATAAGGTATCTGGAGGATCGAACTGATAAGATGCCACGTCAGCCCCCTCCCGGAAGATGAATAATTTTTGAATATTCGAGTAAGAGTATGAAAACAATTTAGAGTGTCGTTATCAAACACAATTTTCTTGTAAGATTATTTTAATTATTTTAAACCAAATAAATGTTTTCGGAAAACTTTATTCTTAATGAAAAAAATTTTCTTTCTGAAAGAAAGCAATTTTATTTTATTATGACTATAAATAAAAACGTATTGTTTAATTTAGAAGCATGCAAAAATATTTTTATCTGAGTTATAGATTCTTTTAAGTAAATTAATATTCATCGAATAAATTGTATTTACAAATGTATAGAAAAATATTGTTTTGGAAAGAAAACAAAATAATTCTTTAAAATTAATACTTTTTAATAATTTCTTGTAAATAATAATTTAAGACTAAATATTAATCCTAAAAAAAAGAACAATTATATTCTATTTACTTCTTCCATTAGCGATTTTCATAGTTAAATATGTGAAGGACATTAGCCGAGGTTCCCACACCTCGTTACCGAAACACGCGTGGCAGAGCCATTCATCAACAGGGAAAATTGAATAGTTGAAATGGATGCCGGACGCTTCCTTCAAAGTGTTTCATCCCACCACCCACCCTTATTTTATTTTCTAATTAAATTAATTATTCAAGATTATTTATTTCAGAAATTTTATAGTGTCCATACGCCAATGTGTTTACTCCATCTTCAAGAATATATCGTTTGTCATCATATGGACTTATAGCAATTTTATTTTGATGTGTTGTAAACACATCGTGATTTACACTAACAATTCTTCGCATTTGTATACCGTCTTTCAAACACTGTTTGTAATTTTCGTGTGACAATTTATTTTTTATTGTGGGTTTTGGTACACCCTTTGCTGTTTTCTTATTAAAGTATGGCGTTAATAAACTGTACATTTTCGACCTTAAGCCTATGAATTCCTTAGCAGGAATTCCAGCAAGTTCATCTTTCATTTTTCCTACAATTTTTTTATTTTTTTTCACTAAAAGCAATATGATCTTTTGGAAATTCAGATGTATCATACAACTGACAATCTCTTTTCATGTCTTGGTAAATATCATGATCTTCAATTTCGTAGCACAATGAATCAGTATCTGTAAACAGTAATGTGGCCTTATTTCCATATGTCTTTTTTATATGATTGTAATGAAAATCATACATTAGATATTTACTTAAATCTAATATAGTTGACCCTGTATAAATAGGTCTATTTAACTTTAACTTTTTATGTATCATTTCTACTCCTATTAAGTCCTCATTAAAAATTGTGAATGAATGAAATGATGGTGATGCAAGCAATTTTCTCATTCTGTTCTGTGTCTGAACAAGTTCCACATTTGTTCTGTTGCGCAAATTCTCTAATGTTTTCCCATATACACTGTTATTTAGTAATTTATAGAAATCTTTTTCGAATTTAGATTGAGCTGATTTTCTCATTTCAGTATTGAACCGAATATAAGGTTTTAACCAGTCACTTTGTTCAAATTGCACAACTCGATGAATTTTTTTAAGAACCATTCCAAGCTGTAAGTACAATTGTAAATTTTTGTAATGTAAAACATAATTGAACTTGTCGTGTAAATTTGGAGTTAATTTAAGCGTATCTTTAACTTTAAATTGAAATTTTTCAGCAATATTCTTACTATATTCAGATATGGAATTCTTTTTTATTAAAAAATTTTCTGGCGCTAATGGATATTCATTGTGCTCATCATGCAATTTTTTTCCATATTCTAGTGAAACCTCTAACATGTAGCCATACTTATCATTATCTTTTAAACTGTTGATATCTAAAGCTTCAATTTCTTCTACAGTTAACCAACGGAATCCACAGACAGGTAAAAATTGTTCCATTCCCCAACCATAAAGGTTGTTAGCATCTAAATAAATTATATGTTTTATAGGTTTAGCTGGATTAAAATCTAATAAATATTTGTGATTTGCTTCGCTAAATCTTTTTGTTATAACACTTATCCCCCTTCTCATTGATTTTTCAAAAAACAAATACATATCCGGATCTGTTATCAGTTCCAGTTTAATATTTGTCATTTTTAAACATGCTTGCCAAGCTAATCCGGCTGTCGTATATACATGTGCAGGATCAATTTTATAATTTTTTAAACTCATTTTCCTAAAATTTTCAAAGATATCAGCTAAAATGAGTACATCTGTCTTTACATATATATCATGATATTCACCAAGATTCTTTACATTTAACTCTTTCCAAACATTCTGCGCATGAGCATACTCTTCATCAGAAATTTCTTGTTCAGTTAAATCATTAAAAAAATGCCGTTTTGAAGGAAGGCATTTTTCTTCGAACTTTTCTTTACTATCCATGTAAGAATAGGGATAGATACCTTTACGTAAGAGCAGATCAACATGATTAGGTTTAATATGGTCTTTGGTGATAAGGAAATTTTCTCGTTCCAAATTGTCTGCTAGTTTTTCCAATGACGTGTTTAAAAATTGGAAAGAATCTATGAACTGCAAATTCCCTAGAGAAAAAGTTATATATTTTTGCATGTTATTCGCAATGCATGAAATCTTCTTCCATTTTAGTTTTCCTAAGCTCTTCATGATCAAATGACTGTCATAGTTTTTTAAATTGTGCATAACAACAGGAATTTTATTGGTTATTTTGAAATTTAAATTGCAAGAATTGTGGCTTGCTCCTCTATAGACTCCAGTTACGTGACAATGGTCTCGAACACGATCATTTCCTAAAACCTTTGAGCATATGTGACAATGCACAGCTCTCTCAAAATCACTTTGCTCTTGATCGCTAAGTATCATGGGTTTGGGATACTTCAGAATATTATTTATTTTTTCTTCCTCCCTTAAAAGATCAAACAGAAATTTTTCGATTGCTTCTTCACCTCGATATACAACTGGTTCACCAATACTTTTTCCATCTGGCCCAATAACTATATAGCAATAGCCACAAGGAACATGTCGCGCAATATTCTCTGTATATGACACATCAGGTGCCCTTTTACATGAATGTTGTTTTACAACAAGACACTCAAAATCTGCATAGATAATATATGGTATTGGTAGTTGATAGTGTTGTTTATCAAACTGTAACCACTTTTCATTTTCACTAGGATAAATAATTTTTTGGGGACCATGTACTTGACAGTAAGAGATATGTTCTTTTAAGTTTGATTCACTCTGAAATCTACAAAGACAATAATCGCAATAATGCATTTTTCCATTATGTTTAGTTAGAGTGGATAACAAACGACTCATATTTTTTATTAGACAATAATGTGATCCATGTTCATTACTTAAAAACAATAAATTGATATGATTTTGTGTTCTTTGTTTTGTGATTTTAAGAGGAAATATTTCTTTTCCTTCACATCCAAAAATATTTACCGATAAGGAATTTTCTCTTTCAAATTTATCTATTTGATGGATTTTTACTGGATATGTTAACATGCTTGTATTTAAAATATTTTCGTGTTCTTTATAAAGACTTACTCTTTGGGGATTATTATGTTTTGGGAATAAGGCAGCTAAAATTGACCAGAGGAAGCATTTTTGGTCATCATTTTCAATATTTATTACAGCCTTTTTCCTTTCTATAAAAGTTGGTAAGGAAATATAACTAGAGGCTCTTAGAGGTTCGTAGTGACCCATTTTGACTTCAAAATCTACAATATTTTCTATAACCCATCCGCTTCCTCGACCTTCAAATGATTCAAAGGCAGCTTTAATTTTTTCATATACATCATTAATTTGATCATTTATTTCAATATCATTTAATGTTGTGACACAGTTTGACCTGAAGTAAGATGAACAAATATCATCTTCTGAATGTATCATAGCGCGTCTAAAACGAATATGTATAACACCATACCATTTTACACCTTTACTTTCATGGAAAAAGTTTTCAATTATATTTTTCATTGTAACTTTATTATCATAAAGAAATATGCTTAAATCTTTCCTATTTGTTTCATTAGGGAATATTTTTTGAGTTTTTACAATTTTAGTGACAGCACATGGACTAAGATTTCCTCTATTTTTATCACAGTGTTTTTTTCTTCCATTTTCAGGATGTGAAACAGCTTTTCTCTTATGAATAGATTTTTCAATAAGTTTTTCCTCTTTATTTCTACAAATTTTTATATGATTATTAAATTTATCGATACGGTAGAAAACTTTGTTGCATCTCATACAATTTTTATTTTTGCATTTGATGTGAATTGTTTTAATGTGTCTTGTTAAATTTGTTTTGTGACTGAATGTTTTATCACAAAGTTCACAAGTAAATTTTTCTAATTTTTTAGTCGAAACCTGAAATGACAATTAAAAAAAAAAATTATTATTTTAAGAATTTAAATAATTTATGAGTTAAAAGCTTTTATTTTAAGTTAACATACGTTATTTCCTTTTCCTTGTTGATTTTGATTTCTTAAATCAAATAATTTCCCATTTCTCACAACCATATGAGAGGGACCTGGTATCGCATTCTCATCATTATCAAAAAATCCTTCCGTCAAAAATTCTTTCACAACCGGTGCTAAATCTTGCATAGCATCAGTCACGTCGTTAGAATAAGGCCAATCATAACTATCAAACTATGATTAGAATAGATTATTAAGAATGAAAATATTACATTTATTAAAAATACTAGTTTATATTTTACCATAGATTTTTAAATTTTAAGAGAAGTTTCATTTATTAAATTTAAATAAACAAAAATCATGCAGGGTTATTAATTCATCTAAATATTTCAAATGCTTTTCTACATTCAAAAATATTTTACTTAAAATTTAAATTGTTAACAAAAATATGAAAGGTTATTTTTAAAATAATTGAAAATTTTGAAATCCGGTGAGGTTGTTTTCAATTTTTAAATCTAGCGTTGATTAACAATTTCACCAATACAGTGTATCATATATTCACATGAAAAATTATAAATCCTCAAAAATATTTAACGTACTCATTTATTCTCTTACCAAACTTTTAAACATTTTATTTTTTCAATGTATTAATCTGTAAGAATAAATTTTTATATTTGAATTTAATAATTAACAACTTCATCATCACATCATGTCATACTATTACATAACAAAGTAAAAAACGCAAAGCTTAAAAATAAATCGCATATTTATGTTCAACTATTCACCACACAATCACTTAAAGTACTTAACGTATTTGAAATAATTGTATATATAGTACAAGAGAAATTCTAGGAATGAACTTACCAATTGAGCACATGATGGACTTGTCGGTCTTCTATTATCCATTTTTTTCCAATGATTTTTTCACAAAAAATTTAGAATGAATTAGTTTATAAATTAAACACAAATCACACAACACTACAAATTAACACCAATGTTACTCCTTTATAAAATAACGCAAATTCAATCTTACTTCTTGATTCACTGTTTTACTCAAGATAAAACCTTTTTCAAAATTTGAACGCGTTCTATATGAATGTTGAACACATACTATACGAAACATTCAAACTTTTACTGTTTCCCCTTCCTTATCATGTCCTGTTAGTATCAGTGGTCTGGTTTATCACCCTTTTTCATATCTTCCTATTGGTCAAATAAGATAAAATGTGATTCACCATGATATCAATAGTAAGCAGACCCTACAGAATGAGTAAACAACTCAACATGGGGGGGCTAAAAGGGAGTATGTACTAAGTTCAAATAAGAATACAAACTCATTTTGAAAGAATGTGCACCTGTCAAAGAAAAGGGAGGGTGACAAACACCACGAGGGAGTTTTCATTGACGTCATGTTGATGTTTATTGCTCTATCTATGAATAAATACAGAACTATTTTTGAATTTAGAACTTTTAAATGTATTTTTAAACTGCCAAAGCTGAAAGCCGGACTCATAATCTTCAAAATAATTTCGTGGTGTATTTGTTTGCGTACTATAAAAAATAAATTGAATGAATAAATAACTACTCTGAGATGTTATATTAAAAAATATTTATATTTTTGACACAAAAAATTAATAAAACATAGACAAATATATTCTTAGTTCAAAATTTAATCCAAGGCGTTTTTCGAGCATACATAACAGGTTTTACAAGTTTATGATAATTTTTATACAATTTTTTATTTACATCTAAATGTTCTGGAAAACTTGATTCTTTTAAAATGTTTAAAAATACACTTCTTCCTGCAGGCGCTTTCTTCTTGTTTCGTAAAAAATCATCAATGAGGGTTACAATGTTACTCCCTGGAATGATACTGTTTTTATATATGATTTTTCCTTCAGGTGTTCATTTTAAGGAATTTTGATGTTTGAGAAATTGAAAAACTTCTTTTGCAATTTTCTTGTACCGCTTCGGAGCTGCAGTAATAGCTTTATCTTCTAAATCATTTAATTCTTCTTTTACTGGAAATTGCAATGTTGACACAGGTGATTCTTCTTCTATTGAGGACTCTTCTGGAATTGCATGATTACCTTCTGATGGTAAAGATTTTTCGACTGAAATATTTGTATATTTTTGTAAAATTTGTAAATATAATATTGCTTTCTCACTATCGGATAATTTTTTTTGTTCAAGAATTGCTTTCATTTGTTCATCAAGATCAGACATGTAATCTAATTCTTGATAGCGATCTTCTGGCACTTACACAAATTTTTTACTGTGTTCCATGAATGAGACTACTAATAACAGAGATAGCAGCAGGTAATAAAATTGAGAGAAATCCGTCACCACGTTGAACTAACAACTGTCTTTTTTTATAAAGAGGAGTTTTTCTATCCGAAAGTTTCCGCAAACTTTGTTTGTAAGAAGATAAGCGATTTTTTTTATTCTTTGTCAATGGTATGTTACCTTGTAACACGTTGATTGCGCATTCACACAATGTTTTAATAACTTTGTTTGAACACTTTTTCAAAATAGGCTTTGGGTTTTTACTTTTAGAAATTAATTTCAAGAGCTCTAGTGTTTGTTCTGAACATACTGACATCTTGAGAAATTATGAAAAGAATAAACATAAATTTTCTTTTTATAGATCTGTGAAAGATAAAAATTAGCGGGGCTGGTAAATCCAGTATTTATCCCCTGGAAACATTCCAGCACGCATTCGCATAGAATCATCGGTATCAGTTTTCAAATCAACAAGTAAATAGCTGAAAGGTTTTGATGTAGCATCCTCGTAGCTTTCCTGGAAAAATTTGGTTTTTGATGGATACAGCTGTCTCCCCAAGTGAGACACTTGGGACCGGTCTCTAGGGTTTTTAAATAATACGAGATAATGTGAATTTAAAGAAATTTCTCTCATCTCTTTCCCTTTATGAAATATATTTTGCACAAGAAAAATGACACTTACGTTTCGGTGATGAGAGCCCTTTGTGAATAATTTTGTCAGTTTGGAATCATTTCCCAATTCACTCATGAGATCGTCGATGACAATCAAAGCATTGGAATACTGATTTAAATTAGGAGATATACCTTCATAAAATTCTATGCCTGGCATTTCTTCGTACAGTTTTTGATATGCTCCGTAACACCATAGTAAAGTTTTTGGAAAAGGATGAATCATTCTATGTTTGATTAATTTCTTTACAAAATGTGTTTTTCCACTACCTGTAGGTCCAGCCACTATCATAGTAAAAGGATGTTTCATCTTTAAAATCTCCATAGTGAATGACAGAATTATCTTTATGGGGGCTTTATTATTATTTATACAGTGGTGGAAACGTTATTGATGCCAACTATAAAATATTTATTTAACATTGAAATTTATTATTTTTACTTATGCTTTTTTTTATTTCAAACTAATTATTAGTAAGAGAATTTTTCTTTTGGTTACTTATTAATTTTGAAAATTTGTAGAAGCCAAAAAAAAAAAAAAAAAAAAAGAATTTAAAAATATTTGCAAGTTATTTTTTTCAAAAATATATTTAAGGCCTGGATATATTAAAATGAATACATGACACATTTTTTATTTCAATAATTTTTATTTTATTTTTTGAAAATCATTTTTATAGCATACTTTTTCTTGACAAATTGAAACATTTGAAAATCATTGCTTTTATTTACAGATAATTTTTGCACAATGGAATGCATAGAAATTCCTTGACACCGTTTGAATATAAAGTAAATACAATATGCTCCACAGACATTAGAAGTAACACTTTGAAATGTAACAGAATTCCATGAAACATTTAAGTATTGAGATACATAATCTGTAAAAATGTTTCCATAAAAATAAGGTGATTGTCCATATGAATCAAAAAATTCCAAGTTCTTATCTTCATCCACAAACAGAGCTATCCAATGAGATCCTGGTTGAGATGAGTCATCTTTATTTACGATAGCAGCTGATCTTTCAGAAAGATATGGTATGAAATCCGACGGAAATACTCCTTGAAATATCGGTGCTGTAATCTTATCACGGGAAAGAGCATTAAATATTTGATGATTATTCATTTTTTTTTTAATTTCCAAAGTCAAACGATATATTTCTAGATTTATTAATCTCAATCAAATTTTCAAATTCAGCAAAAACAATAATACTTATAGTTTGTTGTAATGCCTTGCTAAATTTTACCTCCAAACGTAAATTACTATGTTTAATAAGATTTAGATGTTCTCCGTCACACAAATCGGGCGATAAGTCAAATGCATATAAAGTGTTACCCATCTTATACTCATCTCTTGATATAAATAAACCGCGGTCTTGTCCTAGTTTTTCTGTACCTAAGAAAAGGCTTTGATAGGCTCGTATAAAGATATTTTTATCAAAATCTGGTTGTAGTGGATTATGTGGCATAGGCTGGCCATCAACGTAAATTCCTATGAAATTCAGATTAAAATGTTGAAAGTCATATGGAGATTTTTTTAAGGACCCATGAAAGGCTTCATTATCAACACATCCTATGATAATTTTTTTAGGCATTTGTCCTGTAAACACGTTGTCTTGAACGAAGGACATATTTCCTTTTGGAACAGAGTATACTTTATTTAATACTCGATTGATGGGATATTTTGCCGTTGTCGATTGTAAAGCTTTAGCATGTCCTAATATGACTCCAGGACTTACACGAACTTTTCGTATAAATAGAGAAATGTGCTCAAAACCTACTTTAAATCCTTCACTACCTATTAAATAAAATTCTGGGTTACTTCGAATGAGTTTTATTTTTAAGTCCACTAAATTTAATAAAAGTCTTCCTTGATTAAATATATCACTATGAATACCACCAATCATATCAACTGTAGCACCATCTTTAAAAAAAGCTGCTCTTTTATTGAATCCATCATTCGAGTCCTTGTAAAACATTTCAGCAGTAAGCTGGGACGTTTTACTATCGTATCCATGATTTAGTAATGTTTCAATATAAGATCGATATGGGTAAGTGTTATTAGAATCAGACACTATGCGATCATTTAATGTAACATCCACTTGCGAAAACAGAGAATGCAGAAACAAGTTTACGGGACCTATTTTATCATCTTTTCCAATGGGTAAGTTATTAGTTTTCAATATTTTTGCCTTAACGTAAAGCTGAGTTTGGCTGAGATCTAAATATTCTTCACCTGAGCCACTTACATAAAATTCGACAGGACCTCCATCAAAAACATTAGACAATGGATGAAATTCAACCCACTGTCCACTCTGAATAACAGTTTGAGTACTAGGTAAGTGAAAAAGTTCCAGCTCCGATTTTGCACATTCTGGTGAGTCTTTTAAAAGAAATGCCATTACGAGTCGAAAATATCACATCCTGTCACCTTCCGAATTTTGGATGAAATGATTCGCTTTTGCTTCTTACGTTTT
This sequence comes from Latrodectus geometricus, assembly GCA_026290005.1. Lineage (NCBI taxonomy): Eukaryota > Metazoa > Arthropoda > Arachnida > Araneae > Theridiidae > Latrodectus > Latrodectus geometricus. Next base: position 40,591 of record JAPDSC010151423.1, read on the forward strand.
CTTTTATACTTTCCTCTGCCCACCATAGATTGCACTTTATCCAGAGCTTTTTGGGCTAAATTCTTTCCACTCTCTTTGGCCCTTGCTTTTACTGCTTCTTTAAAATCTTGACCAGATAATACATCAGATGCAACACGGGATCCAGTGAGAAGAGCTTCCTTACCAATCGTTTTGCCACTTTTTAATAAAAAAAGGGAAAGCAGCTCTAAATAATCGGCGAAATACTCCCCCGAGACCATATCCTTTTTGGGAAGAAATACCTCGATAATGTGATAAACCAGAACCTGTCTGTCCAGCATAATGCTCTTCGAATTTTTTCGTGCAGCAAACATATGGTACACTCATCTTGTTGGCCAGTAATCAAATGATTCGTAATTTGTAGTTTAAGACTATTTATAGTATTTGCCTCATTCGAAAATGTAATACGATAATAACTTTTCCTCTTTCAAATGGTACAAAATCTCCTGAATTTAATCTAAGTTCAATATTGATGGTTTGAAATGATTGACGAATCAGTGGTAAATATTGAGGTCTATCAAAATGACGACTAATTATTTCGCCGTCTTTTCCTTCTACCCTGACAATTCGCAAAAGTGGCGCTTGTACATCACCAACGATTTGTGGTGTTACAATATCTGTATAAACATAAAAGAATGGAAATGCCGTATGAGGATCTGCCACAAATGGGCTATGTACAGTTCCCATGATTTTTTCACTTCCAAATCCTAGAAGTTGTTTCAAACCATCATTGAAAGAGATGTAGAATCCATCTTTCACAGTTATTTTTACTCTCTTTGTAGATTTGTTAAAACCTAAATATACTTTGTCATGTAATAAAATATCATTCATTGCTTTCAGTATATCGTTAATACTCTCGTAACTTCCAGGTGGTATAGTTTTCTTAACACTTCGAGTAATATTTCCATCTGGTATTCCGAATATAAAAGAATTTCTGTTATCATTTACATTGAACCATGAATGAGGGTAAATGATTTCTGATAAACCTACTTCCCACTCTCCATTTAGATTAATCGGAGTTGGCAATTGTGTTATAAAATTGGAAATTTTATTATTAGGGAAATATTTCGAGGAGCTATCAGAGGGTAGTGTCATATAAAATGACATGATTTAAAATGACGGTTTAGAATATAATACTGTCTATTTATACCATTCTAAAATGTTTCACCCAAGCATTGAATTTTTCAGGATAACCTAAGAATTTCACAAAGTATTCGGTTGAACCTTGCCTTTTCCTTTTCTTTATCACTTTTTCTACTGGATAAAAACCCGAATCGGTAACTTTTTGTAGCTCTTCGGAATAAAATGTACCTTCAATAATTTCACCTGATAAATCTTTTAATTTATAAACTAAAGGGTTTCTTGGTATGGTTTTATGAATTGTGAAAATTTCTTGAGTCCAATTTTGCTCGTATCCCTTTTCAAAGCGCAATTTTTCTCTACTTATGCGAACTGTATCTCCAACTTTTAAAACAGGTTTTGCAGTATATTTCTTCTGATTACTGTACAATGTTTGCCATACTTGGGTTTGATTTTTAAGATTCACTGCAATAGGTTCCGTTTTTATGCTACGATGCCATATAGTATTATAACTTTGTACTAATTTATCTATTACGTCAATATATCTTTTAGTATTCTTTTCTGTGAAATATTTCCACATTTTGGTTTTTAGTGTTCGATTAAATCTTTCCACTGCGCTCGCTTTTGTTTGGTTATGAGTCGAAAAATATTTTATATCTCTGTCTTTTAAATATTTCTGAACCTCTTTGTTTCTGAACTCAGCTCCATCATCAAATTGCAAAATTTGAGGAGTTCTTTCATTAAATATGACTTCCAAAGCTCGTTTCACACTTCGTCCTGTTTTATCTTTTAAGGGAATGGCCCAAGCATATTTGGATAAAATATCTATGCAAGTGAGTAAATATTTATAACCGTCGTTAAAATTTGCAAGAGACTGCAAATCAGCTAAATCTACTTGAAACTGTTCGTTTAAACCCCCAACAATAACTTTATTTCTTTGAAATTTATGTCTCAAAGGCTTATGTAGAGTATAGGAATCTTTTGTGCGTAACCATTCTTTGATACGTTTTGTTTTTACTTTTCCCTTTAAAGCTCTATATAAACTATTAATACCTCCAAAACTCCCAGGAACTTCAGGATCTCTATACAATTGAGCCAAAGCAGCATCCATTGTATAGGTGTCAACAGTCAAGAATGAATTTTAAATGTTGAATGTACTTGTATTTATATATAAGTCATGGTCTTTAGATTATACATTTCTTTTCATAACTTTTCTATCTTTAAAATATTATAATTACACACAATTGAATAAATTTTTAAATTAATTAAAGAAAAATCAATAAAATAAACACATACATAAATTCTAAGCAATGATATTTTATTGAGCATATTTTATTTTAAAGTAAATTTATATACAAAACTATAAAACAATATTACATTTCTTTTTAGCTTATTATTTTACTTATTCATTATTTTCGAAATATTCAAATGTGTCTTCTGGACACAAAATATTTCTTACATTTCGAATAATACTGTCTAAACGTAAATGTTTCAGGAAATCAACTGTGACATACATTGCAGGTTTCAGTGCTAAAAATGGTTCATCTCGCCAGAGACTGTGATAAAAAGAATCAGCAATTTCTGAAATTTCTAAAGAAAATGCATGTGAATTAAAAGTTTCTACACGGTTAGCCCATAGTTCTTCAGCTAAAATAGTGGGCTCTTTTAAACCTTTATCCTTAAAAATGTTACACACAATATTTTCAAGTGTTTGCAACAAATATTGGGTTCCCAGGCTGACGTCTAAGGAACTCGGCAAAGTGTCTTCAATAACACTATCAAAAACACTACGATAAGCATCTAAGAAATTCACTGTGCGGAACATGTGATCTAGAAGAGCATTCGCAATACTGTTATAATTTCGCAGCATATTACTATATTGCTCTGCAGAAATTGATATGGATTTTGAGCACGTTCCTTGTTTTACACGAGTAAATGTAAACACTTTGAAATCCTTACTTGTAATCTGAATTTCTGATTCAGGAAGAAAAACACTTTCCCTTAGATGGTTCTCATTTTGAGGCACAGATTCTCTATCCATAATATGTTCAATCCACCATGGTCGGAGAGTTATTCCTTCAGAAGTAGGATAATATTTCTTTCCATATTTCTGATATTTTCTAATGTGTACTGATACAACTCCACGAAAAGTACTGGGAAACACAAAAACAGAGTCCCCTAATGGGAATACATCCTCTGGAATAGCATTTTCATAAAATATTCCTGAAGCCTAGAGAAGTAAAAAAAAATTACTCGTCTACATAAACTACATCTTAGAAACACAAAATACTGAACAAGAATAAAATAATAATAATACCCGTTCGTTCAAAATAAATTCAAAACTTACTTTAGATTCTTCTCTCTTGACTTTTTTGTTACTTTTGTCTACATCTAAGTCAGAAGCGTTGCTACTCAACTACAAAATAAATGAAATTTTGAACTTTAATCATGTTTACAAATACTTACAAAATTTGAATATAATTACATACAAATATAAAAAAAATAACACTTACCACATCGACTGATTCCTTTAAAGCACGTTTGTTGTTGCTTTGTGAAGACATGATGTTTATAAAAAATCAAACGAGTCCAACTTGAAATCACGCTGAATAAATCTAACTTTTCGAAAGCTTGTACAACAGCAGAAATGAAGCACTCAATGTTTGAACTAAGATTATTTTGCAAATCAATACCAATGAAGCATTTTGATTGGCCTAGGTACTGTATTCATCCGCACCGCGTAAGTATATTGCAGAAGACAGGTTTCTTCCTTGATTGAACATGGTTCATCACGTTGAAACATGTTTATTCTCATTTTATGACGTCACACTACGTCACTGGACATTTCTTCCGATAAGAAAACTGGTGTGTAGCTATGTTCTTAGGTCTAAAAAGGAATGTCTCTTTAAGATTTACTCGGTTCAACAGGAGTTCGTGGGGTATTCGTTAAGGTACTCAAATCAATACCCCACGAATTCCTTTTGGAGGTCGCGGGTTCAAATCCCAGTTGAACAGTTTAAAAATATTTTTAGAAAAATTTTTAAGTAAAACAATTCTTTATGTAGCTTATAGAAGGTGCCAAACGCACAAAAATTAAAATTTTTTTAAATAAAATATAATCAAATTTCAAAAATAAATTTTTATTTAAATTACTGATGGTGGCATGAACATTAACATAACAACGTCATGTTAATGTTCATGGTGTTGCATGCTATAAATCGTGGTAGTAGTATGCCAAGATTTATTTTCAAAAATAGTAAGAAAAAATTCTATATACAAAAATAATTCTTTATTTAGATTACAGATGGCGCCACGAACATTAACATGATGCCGTCATTACTCTGTTAAAGACACCCTAAATTGTTTTCATACTCTTACTCGAATATTCAAAAATTATTCTTTATTTAGATTACAGATGGCGCCACGAACATTAACATGATGACGTCATTACTCTGTTAAAGACACCCTAAATTGTTTTCATACTCTTACTCGAATATTCAAAAATTATTCATCTTCCGGGAGGGGGCTGACGTGGCATCTTATCAGTTCGATCCTCCAGATACCTTATCAGTCACATACTGCAGATCCCTTATCAATCGAATCCCTGATCCCCCTGGGCCAGTACTCTCTTTTTTATACTACTAGCAGGGACCAAGTAGAACACCCCTGAATACTTGATCTCTCATACCAAGAGGCATTATGTCACTATCTAATTAGAGGATATGGTGTCCACCACCTAATTAATGTGGCCCAGCCACTTTAGTGAACATGACGGGTCTTCAATGAAGTCGGGATTCGAACTCACTACCTTCATGAGAAGGACGCCATAACCAACCAGGCCACCGCGGCTTCTGATACCCGAGGTGGCAGATGAACGGTTGCCTCCTCTTGTCTTTCTTTGATTGGAGTCCTACCACGAACGCCGATGTTTGCAGAGATTCAGGGTTCATTTTAAATTACAGGCCCAATATTCCAAGAGATAAGAATGTTGAGCGACAAATGAACGTAGCTAAACCTGTATTGCGATTTGAAAATATTTCATTCCACAACTACTTAATTACTAAACTCATCTAAATGCTCATAATTTAGCATAACAAGTCATTTATTTGTTTTTCACGTTGAGTGCTATGATTAGAATCCGCATTAAATTGTACATCTCAGGGAAATAAATATTCTTGAAAAAAAAAGGGGGGATCATACAGTGACAAACCAACTTTTGATATTTCTGACCAACACAAAGTTGAATTCAGTTCAGAGAAAATTTTCTGTTTACACGAATGATTTGCATCACCAGGCTGGTAAGAATTCGATAGTTCAGCGCTGAGTAATCTTATGTACACATTTTAATTTATGAATTTCCATTCACTGAAAAGTATTATGCAAGCAACGGTTGATTGTTTAAAAGTACACTTAAACCTATTTATATGAAAACTCCAATAAAATTGAAGAATTACTGAAGAAATTATCAATAAAAACAGAAATGGTTTGATTGGCCATTCAGTTTTGTCGAATTTTCATATGTATTTCATCACTCTTCATATGTATTACGTTAGCTTATTGCATTACTATGCCTTGTTACAAAGTGGAAACTGCAATTAAATACCCGGTATTTTCAAGTTCCTAGTTTAGCACTGGTGTATATAATTTTTATTATCATTCTTTTAAAATACCTACGTTATTTTCGTAAAGTTCACTTTCTGCATTGGCTTTTTGAGGTATCGTTATCTGAATGTCTCGCGTTGTGGTTTTGTTTAAAAAGCAATTCCTTGTTATTTTGTAAGATTCCTTGTTTCATTTTTGACGAGAGTTGTTTTTTTAGCAATCCCCATTCAACTTATAAAAAATACTTTTTAATTGTGTAACAATATAGGTTTACTCGTGAAGTTTTCTGCAAAATTTTTATGCGTTTTTTTATGTGGTCTCTGTTTACGGCACAAAAATAGATTTGAGTGTATTCATTATAAAAAAATAAATCAAGATAGATGCTTTTAAGGTAACAGAATATTTTATTCGGTTCTTTTTCTTTCCCAAACAAATATTTTTCAAACAATTTTCATATTGAAAAAACACAATTTTGAAAAAAGAGCTTTTATAATAAAAGTAAACGACAAGAAAAAGAATAATTTATCACATTTACAGCGGAATATTGTTAAGAAAAAATAAATAATTTAAATATTTCATGTAATTTAATTTCAATCAGCAATAAAATTTATGCATGTATTTAACAGAGATTCTACTGATTTCATCCAACTTCAGATATTAAGACCCAGCTTCAATTAGAAGTAATATTTTTTAATTAATTTCTTTAGCTAAAATATATATTTTATTCAAATTTAATGAGGTATAAACATCTAAAGTGATGAATAAGAGCGAACTGAAGTAACAATCTTATAAAGAAGTGACTTCCCTGAATCTAACCCGGACTCCACCGACTGCCGAGTGGGAAGCTTCATAATGTAGATGCATAGACCAAGTAGAAAACCCTAACACTTGACCAGAGGTATCATTTCACATGGAAGAGATTGTGACTATGACATATTTAAAGTGTTTTTTCAACACAGCCACAACTTTATAAATTGAAGCTGATGTTATTTTAAATAGAAAGCTCAGATTCAGAGTTTGACGTTAGCAAAGGTCTTTGGCTCTATAGTTTAAATTTTTACTTTTGCATCCATAAGTAAATATAAAATAAATGCGTAAAATTTCACTAACACAATAAATTGTTAAACATTATAAGGCGGAGAACTGTAGTTCATTATATGTAAACTGTTGAAAATCAAGAAATTTTTAATTAAATTTTAAAGTAAATAAAAATGCGAGTATAGATCGATACACACAGAAATAGCTAGAAGGCATTGAACCCACTTGATTGGCTCAAGTAAATGTTGAAAGCAACTGGAAATTCAAAAACAAAATCCTGTTTTTTTTTTGACGCGATAAAATAATTACATAATAATTATAATATTTTTTATTTCAAATGCCGGGTTGCTATAGGATTTCCCCCTTTCAGCACTTCAAAGGGCGGAAGTGAGGGCAACTTATATACTGGGACGTGTGCCTTCGTTGCCCCAAAAGTAGGGGGGTCTTCTTAATTTAAAAGCAGGGACCCCCAGAAGTATCATTTCACATAGAGGCATTGCGATCATGAAGTGCTCCTGCCACCATTGGGGAACACAATGGATCTACGGTCGGATCGGGATTTGAACTCATTCCCTCCCGATAATCAGAACGAATGCCATAACCGACCAGACAACCGCAGTCTCATATTTCTAATATTGTCCCTTATAATTTGTTTTAACCCTAAGGATTACTTCTACTAAAAGAATAAGCAAAATTTTGTTTTATATACATCCCTTCAAAAACTGAGAATGGTATGATTCTTAAAAAATTACTTAAAAATAACTGGTTATGCAACTACATGTTATGCAATAATAGTTACAATAAAATTAATAATTAGAAATATTTCACTTTTTTTTTTTTACTTCATTGCGTCTTTTTGCTTGACAAAGTGTATTGATCATTGATACCATTAAAACGCATTCAGAGACCTTTACAGTAAACAGGGGTTAACTTGAGTGTAGCCTATCTCGAATATAACTCAACTCTAACATGACTCGCCGATTCTTATTAACGAAGCGGGGAAATACCCATCTAAAACAGCTTTGGAGTTAACCGAACACGACATGTAAGACGGCTTCTGATTGGCTAGCAAACTTGCACATCAATGTCAACAAACATATCGCTTAAGTCCGCCATTGTTTGCTGATTCGGCGCTAACACTCCGAAATCGTAGGGTTATTCTAGGGATCCATATTGGCGAGTTAATCGTTATTTTTGTCGTGGTGAATAATGTTTCATGACTTAACTCGCCCTTTACCCTGAAACCTCGTTTAACTCTGGTTGGTGAATACGGCAGTAAATGTACTTTATTTTTAAACTACTTTATACAGGAATTTAATTCCTAACTTGCATTACTGCTCATCATGCTAAATAGTTTTAAAAAAGTAGTGTTGTGCAAACATTAATATAAGCATGTATAGCAAGCAAACATTATTTACATTAAAAACATTGAAAGAAGAGAAGGTCACATGTTCTCGAACTTAAGAAAATTGGTGTTATTCATTTAACCCCTCAATGGATCATCACAGCATTGCTAAACAGTTCGTTTTAGAAAAAAAATGTTGGCATTTAAATAAGTTTTGTCAATAATTATGATATGGGGTTCAAGTTTTATGGTAGAATGAATTTGTACCAGGAGACTTGCCTATTTTTGCGAACTTCATAAACATAAATGAATGAAGCGTAATGTCTCGAAATAAAGATACAAATATTTCGTGTCCCAAATACATGCAGTTTTGTGGGTAAAGTCAGTAGGAAAATGCAAGCTTTATAAACACTGGTAACAAAATCCGCATTTTATTTGCACGGACTCCTCGTTGAATGGTGTTTTTCACAGCTCTCGGATGAATTAAAGTCCATATGTTAAAAAATAAAAACTAACGCAGCTTAAATGATGAAATGAAATAACAAATTGGAAAAAGTATAGAAGCACATCAATCTTGTATTTACTTAGAATGCAATAGGATGCCTAATGTCAAATCCTTTTGATGGGAAAAATTTCAGTACATAATTGTGCATTGGAGAAAAGCAAGCACAAAATTGCTCAATAGTCATGACGTCCAAAGAAAGCAATATTAATCCCATGAGAATGAGCTATAACAGCCATGCAATTTTTGAGCTCTTCCATGATTTTCATTGAACATGAAAAGTTCCCATGAGAGAAAATATCTTGAAGGAAGATACTTGCTGTTTGCTTCTCTCTTATTCCTGTAAATAACAGAGTGTGTTCAGCCTATTATAGAGATCATAATACATGCGTCATAGTAGGTAAATAATGAGCTCGATTCAATCTAGTCACTGATGCATATCAATCTCCTAAAGAAGCCGCGGTGGCCTCGTTGGTTAGGTTCTCGTTATCAGAATTTGAATCCCGGCTAAGCAGAAGATCCGAGTCGCAATGTCCTCCATGTTCCCATTTCAAATTAATACCTCTGATAGTGGTTGGACCAAGCTATGGGTCTTCTCTGACTTCAATCTCTAAATTGAAAAATCCAGATGGTGCTGTCATCTATGAGCCAAAGTCGTACTTTCACCTTCGAATGGGGGTGCTCTATACAAAAACGAAAGACACTCATTCTGACTTCATTGGCACAGTCTCTGACGTGTGGGGTTGGCTTCGCAAAGTGTCATAAGAAACAACAACAAACAACATATCTTATTAACTAAAGGGCTAAAGTTACTTGGTTACTTAGGACTTCGTTCTTAATTTCGAAAGGTAGTGAATTTGAATCCTGACTTGACCGAGGACCTGTCATATTCAGTAAAAGAGACTGAGGACTTTAAATAGACAATCATCACAATAGAAGCGATGCATCTGGGGTGGCAGTTCAAGTATTGGGTGTTTTCTGCTTGGTCCCAACTCTAAGTTATGAACATTCCGACACGACTGCTTTCAAAAATTGGCAAAGCCTGATTCTAGGATAGGTTTAGGGAAGTATGCTAGTGAAACCAAAACTAGGAAATCGAACCAAAACTCATTTTTTTAGGATACTGTAGTTTTGCTAGTGTAAGAAAAATATCTCATTTTGGATAACCGCCCATCCTTATATATCTCTCACAGAATCCCAGTTGAAAATGCTGTAAGGATTACATTTTAATGCTCCAAGTGTCATTTTTTAAAAGTACAATATAAACCTTATTTTATTTTAATGAATAACAACGCATAAACACGAATACCTCATAATTTTCTGATAGTGATTTTCCGGGAATAAAATTTTCAATAGATAAATGGCATAGGTTGATCTCGAGACATCAAATTCTAAAATATTCTCCATTTTGAAAATTTCTCGGATTTCGAGACCTGAGACTTTAAGTTTGAGAAAAGAAACTGCAATTCACAAACACTCTTTGAGAAGCAATCAGAACTTGAAATAATAAAAATAAGACCAACTGCCACAATTATGTATAAATTACTTTATATTAAGAGTAATAAATCACGGAATGAGCCATCTATTTTTTCAAAAATATTATACTAGACACCCACAGCCACACCATGTACAATAGCACAGCACATTTAGTCTGTAACGCAATATCCAGTGTCTGTAAGTACCAATCAACACCGTTTACAGCAGAGTGGTCTGTCCGCAAGACGTCCATTGCTTCGTCTACTTTTGAGGCAGAACCACAGACTCACCACCGCTAATAATATATAATCTACTTTCAGTAGCGCTAATGAAAGAAGGATATGGACGGCAGAATGGAATGAAATTGTCTTCATTGACGAGTCACGCTTCTGTCTGCAACACCACGAGGGTAGCATTCGAGTCTGGAGACACCGTGGAGAGAGGATGTTGAACATCTGCGTTATGCATCGTCACACTGGATCTGGACTGGGTATTATGGTATGGGGCGATATTGGATATCACTCTCGCACTCCTCTCTATTGTGGATTGCCGGTACTTTAAGCAACCAGCGCTATATTTCCGAGGTGTTGGAGCCAGTTGTCCTTTCTTACTTTCAGGGCTTGCCTTCAGCCATATTTCAACACAATAATGCGCAACTACACTTGTCACACATTGTCCAAGGTTTCTTCATCAATTACCAGATTGAATTGTGTCCTTGGACGGCTCGCTCTCCAGATCTTCCGCCGATAGAAAATATATGGTCCATCATTGCTCAACGATTGACCCAGATTATATCCCCAGCTTCCACACCAGATCAGTTTGGGCAACGTGTGGAAGCTGCTTGGTCTGCTATACCCCAAGAACACTTCCAAAGTCTCTTTGAATCAATATCTTGAATTTTTCTGCATATCAGAGATCTTTCCAGTGCTTAGGGTATATTTACAGTGATAAAAAGTGAGAGAGAGAGGACTATATAATGTGTCTGTGGTTTTAATCAAATTTTTTTTCATTTCTTAATGACTAAAAATTTCAAGTTTTTTAAAAATGTATGGTTTTGTACACATGGCCACTTGGGATGAATAATTAATTACATTTATAGCAGCGAAAATTCATCGTAAAACAATTAAGAACGATTGTTAAGAAAAAAATAAAGGAAGAAAACACTATATAAAGGAGTCTTCCTATATGCTTTATCTGCTTTAAATAAAAATAAAACATAACCATTCCTTTTATTGAGTTGACAGTGTTGACTTCGCAATAGTTTATAAAGTGTCACTTCCACCAAATTCCACGTGCTCATCTGTCTTGCTCTCATCAGAGACTTGGCGCAGCTTGTCCTCTTTGGACCTTGCGCCTAAAACCCAACCAATCAAACCAACTCATCAGAGACGTCACGATATTTGATGTGGAATCATCTTCAGCCCATGAAAGATTTTAATTGCTATAAAACTTAACATGGAATCTACAAAAGAACATAAATTATCTTCATGATGAATTTACGTAAATTTTACGAAATAAATATTTTTTAAATAACTTATTTTTCCAATTGCAAACGCATACATATATGTTTGGATATTTTATCACTGAAGACAAAACTTCTCTTCCTTTAAGAACACTAGATATTTAATATATCAATATACTTCTTCTTTTTATCTTAAGGTTGAATAGAATTATGAAAGTTAACTTGAAAAATAAGAGCTGTAAACGAAACTGAAGATATAATTTGAAGAGGATTTCATTCTTTTCACACTTAAAGAGACGTTATCGGCTACTCAGTTATTAAAGACCACTTCAATAAACGGCAAAATTTTGATAAGTAAAAGAAATGCATTTAGTTATCTGGGATTGCTTACAAATAAAAGAGTAATAGAAAAAAACAGTAGAATTTTAAAGAAGCAAGGTAATTTAATTCCATTCTATAAGACAAGTTCACATAAACATACATATATGTCTTATTATATTCATATAGGAATGTGTATGCTAATAAATAATTAAACTGAGCAAATCTGAATGAAAACTATTTTGTGAAAATATTATTTGAAAATGATTTTAATTGCATGTATGTTTTATGGTATATATATGCTCTTTCATCATAATTTTATAAAATATTATTACTTAATAATTTTATTTTTTAATTGTGAATATTAAAATTTAATAAAATAATGTTTTTAAATTTTTCGAAAGGTATATAGTATTAAAATGTTTCATTCTGCATTGAACATTTTTTATTTGAGGACAAAGAATTTAAGTTTCAAATTCATGTAAGTAACAAAGTTACTTACATGATATCGAAAAAGAAGATGAAAATAAATTCAATCTTTTTGAGAACATTTTCTGTAAAATGTTGGTACAATTTTCTCATGTTTCTTTCACCATTTTATTCACAATCATTTTTATGTACTCGTAAGAACCGATATAAAACAGTTCTTAAAGCCTTAAGTCCGTAAAACAAAAAAATAAATATTTTTTAAAAATAGTATTTTTTTCACCAAACTACTCTTGTTTTATTAAATATAATTAGAAAATCCTTTGTATACACTACAGAAGATGCGCATGTAAAATAAAATTCAGATTTAAAAGAATTTCTCACTTATATTTTACTGGCGCAAAATTCAACAAAATAATCATGTATTTTTCTAATTGAAAACTAAATTTTTAAAAGTATCTCTATTCATTCTGTGTTCTTTTTTAGATCGTACGCACAAATTACATCTCAGTCCAAGTGTAAGAATCCTGAAATAAAAATTAAGATCCGCGGTGGTTTTCTTCGTCGAATCCTTTTGACGCAAATCTTCAAATAAAGGTTCTTGGCTGCCTTCAGTTACGATAGTTTCTTCAATAACGTTTGCATGTAAAAATGTTTCGTAAGTTACTAGAATGTTTAGTTCATAAAGCAATTCCAAGCACTTACGATGTTGGCCGTTGAATCCACTGTAAATATTTTATGTCACAGGAATTCGATTATGAGGCAAAAGTTAACAAATGGAACTGATTAAAAAAATCAAGGATTAAACACCAGCAGTACATCGATAATTCGCAAATTTTAAGATTCACCAACAACAATGTTGATCTAAATTTTAGAACAATAAATTTTAAAAAAGATGATAAAAATTAATCCAAAATAGAAGAAGCGTGAAAATGATTTCGCAAAAAATATTTGTCAAAATTTTTGTTCTAAAATAAGAATTGAAATTATCATTACGATTGTGGATCAAGGACCAGCCACTGGTTTGCAAAATCGTGCGTGTTCGTTTATTAGAGGTTCGTAAAAACAACGTCTGCTGTGAAATTATGCTTTGATCGGTTGTATCAAAGCATAATTTCTTTATTTCCTAAATTTCCAGTATTTATTTACTCCCTAACTTTTTAGTTTTTCAGCATATTATATAAAACACAGTTTGCAAATCAAAATGATATACTTTTGTCACCAATAAAAGTGTAGTTTACACCGTGTTCTCCAAAAGTTAAAAAACAACATGTTTTTCGAAGTTTACCATTAAAAAATGACGTTAATTGAAATTTATAGTTTATACAAATGATAAAAATGAATTTATGTAACTTAATACAACAGCTACTACTTTTTTGATAGAAAAGAACGGTTAAATATGAGTGAGCAAAAAATATGCAAACATCAGATTTTCCTAATTATGCGCGTAATTTTTGTTTTCAACTTTTCCTCGTAGATTCGTTAACAATACTCATGGGATACTGTTAACAAATCTATTAGCAAAAGTTAAAAACTCATGGGGTTCTGCAATATCTACAAATGGGGAGGGATGCCACAATACAAATATATGTCTCAGCCTGATATTGTTAGGCATATTGATGTGTCTCGCAGTGTGTTATCCACTATATAAACAATATCAAATCAAAGCTTCTGTGTCCGGGAGGCATGTTCCAAGTGGTCGATAACAGCAGAAGATCTCCAGGAGATCCTTTTATAACTCTTTCGGCCGAACGAGAAGAAGCATTTCTATGCCGTAGCATGCGATATGTGTGTACTCCATCCTCACCGGACGGCACAGAGAAGGACCCACTTATCTTCTGCAAGAAAACACGTCTCCTGGTCCATACAGCGATCGAGGGCTTCTGTACATTTTACAGACGAATCCAGATTCACTAGGGTGCGGGATTCAGAACGTGTGCTGATCTGTAGGGAACAAAACAGTAGATTCAATCAATCCAACACAGTGGAAAAACCGTTAACGATGGAAAATAATTTAGGCAGGGATCTCTCTCACATAGTGTTCACACTGTGCTCCAGAGTAGACTGCTGTGAGATATCGTGAAGAGATATTTTATGTCCTCCTACATGCCAGTTCAATGTCAATCAGTTCATTCTGATGGTTGATAGCACAAAACCTCATCTTGTTCTTGTTGAGACAATTTTTGAGGGTTTTCTCAGGGATTTTCTCTGGAATGGTTACCTTGATCTGCAGACCTGAACACCAATGAATATCTTTAGGTATATGTTGGTATATGTTGCTGCTTTAAAGTTTCCTTCAAGTCCGTAGGAGAGCTGGAAAATTGTTAGTTCCGTCTGATCTTCTCTTCATATTTCGGTAACCGGAAACATAATTGATAGCATGGGAAATTGATGTTGACCATGCATTAAAGCTGATCGAGAAGATATCTCTTACTAAAACTCCTTTTTGTTATGTTCATATGACATTTTAACACAAAAAACTGTAACTATTTTTTTCAAGAATGGTCTTTTCCAGCAAGAATCTAACTTTGTTGTAAATCATTTATACATTTCTCTTATGTAAAATTTTATGTTCCGATCAGTATATACTTGTTTTCTGCACATGCCATCTAAATTTAGTGCTTTATATTCATTCATTTGAAAATTGGGTACAAAAAATCAATTGTTTTTTACTTTTTAAAGCACGGTGTAGTTTACACTAATGTTTACAAATTTTTTAGTTCGAAATTTTAGCATTGTGAACTGATGAATTTAATTCGCATCTCTTGAAAACAACATCATGTAGGAAGCATATCAATACTCAGAAATTTGTAACATGTATGTATACATAAACTTTGAAACATATTGTGAGGTTGCATTTATTTATCTATAACAGTGCATATTAAATGAGAAGGAAAAAATATGTTTTAAAATGGTTTTTGACAATCCGTTTTGTGCGAAAGGATTTTATTTATTAAAAAACATATTCTAATTAATATTTTTTTAAATTATACTAGCAAACCTGCATTACTTTAAATAGGGATGGCGAAACAAATGAAAAATGAAAAGTAGCTCTTAACTCACAGAAAAGTCTGCCCGCCCCTGGTATAACCTACATGTATCACAATTCTGGAACAAATTACAAGACTGTGTACATCACGTAAAAGAGCATACTAAATGAGAAAGGGGATGAGTATATTTAAATATAGTTTTGGTATTTGTTTTTTTATAGGAGGATATTATATATTTAAAAAAAATCCCCAATATAGTTTTGAAATTGTACTAGCAACCTCGATCCAAAAGGGAATCACGAATTAAATAACAATAGCTGGTGATCCCAAAAAATTTGCCCTTTTCAGGTGTAATATGTGTAAATATTACTTAAATATAAATCAAGAACATTGAAAATAGAGCACCAAAAAGGAATAAAGGTAAAAGATAAACTTTGCAAATATGTGCAATAAACAAGTGCGAAACCTTGCAGATAAGTGCAATGAGATCCGATAGGCAAATGATCCAACTTTTGTGCCAATACTCATAATCACACACCTGTCAGTGACGCTGCAATCGGGAAGTGAGCCCTATATAGACCGGCGTAGGACTGAAGATTCAGAGACACGACTATCACATGCCGATGATAGAAGGAATTTAGGAAACGAAGAATGTCAGGGAGACGTGTGTGAAAGTATTTCGCATAGTGAAGCTAGTTTGAGAAGGGCCTCATCATCATTGGCTTGAAAACCACAGGTTCGTCGACTAACTCGTCAGCTGAATCGATCGGAGTGTGTCTTTAGAACATTTTGGGAGCAGTAGACACCAGATGGTATCCTTTCTGAGGCGAACAGGAAGATAATGGGACTAGAGGATAGAAACATCTTGCGGCAAGAACTCATGGATCATGTAATGACATATTCCATGGTACACGCAGATGTAGGGGTGCCAGTTGTTCCATAAAAAACTTGCGGAAGGGATCCAAGCACACGTTTCTTCTATCATCTTTAACAACGCAATAATGGTGATTCCGTCTACATTAGTTCCAAACCCGAGTGACGTGGAGTGCCACACGTTGGCAAAACGTGATGTTTAGTGCTGAATATCTGTTCGTTTTGGGGACAAATGATAACCCCGAACGAGTGTGGAACCGCTCTTGTGAACAGTACAATTCACACACAGTGTAGATGAAAATGTCATCCACACTTGTCGCGTGTCGCATTCTCTGCACCGCAGGCATAATGAT
The DNA here is from genome assembly GCA_026290005.1 of Latrodectus geometricus. NCBI lineage: Eukaryota > Metazoa > Arthropoda > Arachnida > Araneae > Theridiidae > Latrodectus > Latrodectus geometricus. Next base: position 57,074 of record JAPDSC010151423.1, read on the forward strand.
TTGGAAGGTACATAGGCTAGGAAAGCCGGTAAAAACTAGTTGCGGTAACTGGAACCTTGACGGGCCAGTATTATGTTGATGACTTTCTTTGACCCCGTGTGGGAGCTTTCATAAATGGTCTTCCTGGGGCAGTTTTCCCGCAAGATAATGTTTTCCACATACTGCACCAGTTACTCAAGACATCCTTCTTCATGTTCTTCCATGGCTGACCTGATCGTCGGAGTTATCCCTCATAGAGCATGTTTGGTACCAGCTGAACGCCCCGTGTCATTCTGTACGTGATTTGAAGGTAGCTGTTCAAAATTTATGGGCACTTCTCTTTCAGTGAAACATCAGACGACGAATCAACTTGATGCAAGAACATGTGGTGGAATGTATTGCGACAGGACGTGATCCGACGCGCTATTGAGGCTACACTGTATTCGTCTAATTGTATACATTCTATTAATTTAATTGTCTTGGTTTTGGATCAAGTGAATCACACATCTGTATCATTAAGTGTATTAAATTTCATTTCAGTACCAGGCTCCCTTCTTGGTGTGCTATTTTCAATTCTTCTGAGTGTATTATAAGGGTATGTACTTAAAATAGTGTCTACTAAATGAGAAAGGGGAAGTATTTGGAAGTTTTTTTTGCGTTTAGGAAGATTCTATATATTAAAAAAAAAGACTCAAAATAGGCTGAATTTGGAACTGTACTAGCAAACATTGCTCAAAATTGTATATATATATAATCTCACCTCTGAAACATATGATGAGGTTTTGTACCATTACTTTAAAGCATAGTGTATATTAAGGAAGAAAGGACAATATTTTTAAAATGTTTTTTTGTTACTTTTTCCGTGGGAGAAATTCTCCATGTTTAAAACAATAGACCAAAATTAATATGGTTTTGGAATTTCAAAAATTAATTTAAAAGCTAAAATTTAAAACAGCGAATATTAATAATGGCAGGTTTTTTCTACAGCAATTGTTGTTCATTTTTAATGTTTTATAATCAAACAAAACTGGCCAGTTGAAAGGGAAGTGGAGTTGGTATGCGGCGTCTGCTCGGCTGTTCCTACAACGGCCAATGCGTGAAAAGTTGATCTGGTGATGTCAACACACGAATTATATTTCAAATAAATTCGATAACAAAAATTAGCTATTAGGAGACAATGGCCGCCTTTTAGTCATATATATACAACACAAATCAACATGATACGTCAATGCCAAATATTTTAATTATAAATATACATGACTGAATAGGCTTATGTACTTATATGATATCAAATTCTTACCAATAGTCTAAAGAACGACTAAAATATAGTGCTCACAATGCTGATGAAACTACATTAAGAACCAAGGCGTAAGATATTTTGTTTAATAATCTATTAATAAGTAACATTAGATATCATTAATATCACATCGAATGTTTAGTAAAAGCTAATTATTAGTAATGATTTTATTTAATAATAAGCTTATATTGTGTGTCTAATTATTTACTATTAAATGCTAATAAAACAAATAAACGTGTTATTATTATTTGGTGTACTTAATGAATTATCTAGCCTGTTGGAGAATCTGCCAGCGAAACTACATAAAAAATTAATTGCAAATAACTCATGTGATTTGTAAGACTTGTCCTTAAAATCGTATGATACTTTCAGACTGACGGGATACACTATCCTGAATAAAAATCTAATCAAGAAATCCCCATAATAGAAATGATGCTATAGTGTGCTTAGCCCGACGATTAGGGTATCCAAATTCCAACACTGCAATGAGCGGAAAAGATGGCACCCTATGTGGTGAGGCACTTGGGGGATGCGCCAACATGGCCCCAAAAGTGGATGGGTCTTCGTAATTCAGAAGCTGTGATCAAGCACCCCAAACTTGGCTTTCACTTCCATTTCATATGGAGGACATTGCGACATATTTTACGTGTCTTACCATGAGAAAATATGACGGATCTTCGGTCGGGATTCGAACTCACTATCTTCCAATAATGAGAACGAACGTCCTAACCAACCAGGCTATCAAGGGCCTGAAAATTTGAGACCATAATTCTAAGCAAAAAATTAATTTAACACCATTATTTCTTTACTTATATTTTAACTAATTTAATTTATTTTTATAATTTCATTACATGCGATATTATTTTGTTATTATATAAATTTGAAAATATTTAAATAAATTTCGATTGAATTTTAAGGCATTTCGTAAAACGAACATCATTGTATTGATAATCCCTTTTTTGTGATGGGACACATAAGCATGTGAAACGCATAAAGGAGTTCATAGTTTTTAATTTGCTTTCTGTACTTGAAGTCATAAATGCATGTGCACACAGAAATACTCTCTAATTATATTGCATTGTTGTCAAGTGATCAGCATATTTCTCAAATCGATGACATTCGCAGTCATGATTGGTGTTTATAAATGGCCCACAATGCACTCGCTCAGTTGCTTCAAATTAGTTTTGGCGATACATGGAAGCAGGTTGACTTCATGTACTTGAAAACACAGCTAGGATTTTTTAATTCCACATCACCGAATGTAACAATAGCTGTTGTTAAACACAGAACACAATTATTAATATCATAAAAATGCACAATTAAAAAAGGAACCATATTTTCATTTTTAGTTCGTATTATTACTCTAATAAATTTCAGACTTTGCTATTCTGACTGTTACATTTTAGACTGCCAACAATTTATATTTAAGTATATATATATTTAAATTCATTTCAAAAAATCAATTTATATTTAAAATTAAATAGTAAAATATTACTGGAAAAAATCTGCTATTTATTAATCAGTAATTTATTAAATACTCCTTTCTTATACGTTTCGGTATTTTTAAATTATAAACTACTTCATAATATTCCATCCTAATAGTTTTGAAACCTACCTAAAATTCATTAAAGAAGTGACTTTAATTACGAAGAGTAATTCTCTCCTAATCGTTTAAAACGCGCATGAGGGGTTCAAAACTTTATTTTTTTAAAAAATCAGAAGCTCGTCTTCGATTACGTCTCTAAGACAACACAAGAGCAAAGCGATAAAACTTTGAGAGTATTCTAAATTTTACTCTTGCTTCATAAGGCTGAAAAGCAGAGATGTGAAAGTATAACTCTAAACGCTATTTTCGAATTAATCTTAAATAATTGAGTAGTAAATTCTTATAAAATAAAACTTGATTTCATAACGAATAAAAATGGAAAACATTCTGTTAAGGATTATTTTACATTTAACACTGTGGCTCGTAGTTTCCGGAGTTCATACAAACTTTTCGATTCCAGCTCCAGATGCAGTGCTTGGTAAATATGTTAGAATTGTTCTTTTGAATAATTTGATAAACAGGAATGATTATTCTCACAAAACTTTCATATAGTAGTTAAAAATAAGCGCTTCATTAAAATTGTGTATTTGCTTGATTAAAATTATAAATAGTTTAAATTATTTTGTTGATTTTCTTAGAGTTAAAAAGATAATACAATTCATGACGTATACTTGAATTTAATGACCTTGAAAAATTTTAATTATTGAAAAAATTGTTTTGTAAAGGATAATAAAGAAACATTTTTATTTTTTTCTATTATTTACAGAATTTTAATGATGTACGAATTTGAAACTTGTGAAGCTAATTCTTGAGGTTTCAAAGAAACATACAAAACCGATTACATAGTAAATGAATTGTATAAAAATAATACAATTAAAGAATATTTTTTGTGAAGTATCATAAAAATATTTAATAACATTGGAAGAAACTGCGCCAAAATAAAATTTAGTTTCTTCATAAAATTGCAGTGTAATATTTCGAAAGCTAATTACATTATTTTATTTAATGGTGATTTTAATGATGAAAAAAAAAGAATTGTTCAACTGATAAGATGATAAAATTTATTGTAATGTAGCATATTATATTAAATATCATTTATAATAGTTGTATTAAGTATTTAATAATTATTGCTACAAATAAATGAAAATTAAAAAATTATTTAAATTCAACCTAAGTTTTACAGTCTGTAATTCACAGACACTTATTAGGATTCTAAATAATTGAATCTGTTATATTTCACTTCATTCCATTATTAGTTAATTTAAAAAATTGATTTTATTTTCCTTTATATTTGAAAAAAAATTCTAATTAAATTAATTAGGAATATTTCAAAAAATTGAATATTTTTGCCAATATTAATGTTTATGCATGATTTAAAATTTATTTTAAACTATTATTCTTATAAAAATAAACAATTGGAAAGGACTAAACCACAGATTTTAAAACATGATAATCATTGTAACATATTATGCAAAAAATTAAGTATTTCGATTATTTTGGTGAAAATAAAATATTTTGGATTTTAGGTATGTTTACAATAGATATCAGTTCTTTAAAAAATCAAACTTTTGTGAATTTCGTAAATAGGTATTCACACAAAAAAAAAATTGTTATTGTCAATATTAACCCTTCTTTGCATGATTTTTTCTTTATTGGTGAAATAAATCAAGTTGATATAATTCATGTTCAAAATTAAAGGAAAAATAGTTTAAAAAATCTTAGTATATATTTATAGTATAAATTTAGCAAAAAACAATAAGCTAAAAATTTCCATCATCATCCAAAGTCAGATCATTAGCTTAGTACTAAATAGAAATAAAAGAGGAAAATAACAGAAACACGTGTTCCAAACCTTTCTTCCACTCATTTTCAATTTTTTAGCAATAGAAACTCTAATATAATAAAACAAAATTATAAACGAAATCATACGTTTATTGCAACTACAACAAACAGCGGAATGAGACAACTTTAAGCTCGTATCACTGATAATGACACTTGATTATTTTTGACAGCTATGTTTCTTTTTATGCAATGGACAGTAAAAAGGTATCCAAACACGATCAACTTAAAGTGAACTTGTTCTTTTATATAATTTTTGGGCATTATGATGGAAATTTCCACCATTATGCAAAGAAGGGTTAAAGTAGTATCTATTATTAAGGAATGGACAACCATTTCTTTTCAAGCTGTCAGAAAGAAACTTTCTTTCTATAGATTCATGATTTACCAACTGAATATTTTATCTAAATCCATAAACAATGCGGATTCTATGTGCAATAGCAAATAAAATTAAAAATCATTGTATTTGCATTGTATCATTAAAAATCATATATATGCAATATTCATAAATATGGAGATTGATATCAATGAATTCTTATCATGAAAATCATTATACATTAATATTAAATAATTTATGAAAACAATTAAAGATAATTATTTTTCGATTACTAATGTTGACATGCAAAGCAAAAAACATCTAGTCTGCCTTCAGGTTTTTCTACACTTTTTATCATTTTATAGTATTTGTGATTGTTATTGGAACATTGAAATGTTCTGTTTCAGCATACTGTCTTTAATAATTTGTATTGAGAGTTTTCCTTTGTTATGCAAACAGTTGTATTTGAATGAGTAAAAAGAAATAAAACTCATAAACATATAAAATAGTTACTTATATTTGTAATGCTTTGAGTCATCTAAATGTAAAGTCTTTCAAAGTGTTGGAATAAGCGTGTAGTCAATTAATTTACCTATTCACACCTCAAATTAAAATTTCACAATTTTAAATGAGGCAATATCTTGCTGTGGGATATTATGAAACACCTTAGTTATGAAGAACCATAGCTGAAATACACATATGTCCATAAATAAAGGGTAAGATTATCCGTAATTTCTTATTATCCTTAACGGGATAGGAAAAACGTCATCTTTAGAATCATCACACACATGGTCCAGTATTATTATTTGTTGTTGTTACTAGGACACTTGGCGAAGCGAAGCCCACCAGTCAGGGGGGGGGGACGAATGAAGTCAGAAAGAACGTCTTCCGTTTATTGAACAAAGCACCTCCCAAAGATAGTGGAAATACGACTTTGCTCATAAGATGGCAGCACCATCTGGGACTTCCAATTTATTTGTTTATTTTTTCCTACGTCAGGACAGCGGCCTTATTGGCCATGAGTCCTCTGGCAGCCCAATAAAAATTAGCCTTATTATGGAAATTGTCGAGTAAACAGTTCAAAAAAGAAAGCGCAGCAGCTAGTCAAATGAATAAAGTCCATAAAAGCTCCTGAAGGACACAAGAGGGGCGTATTGACTACGCCGATACGGCTTAAGTGTCCTTGGAGAAAATCTTGTCCAGTCAAAATTCTGAAATTAGCTGTGAAAATGGAGCCTGGAAGGCACAGTGGGAGAGAAGAGTTCAACAGGAAACCCCAAGCCTTATCTTTAGTAGTTTCGCTATACGAATTATGAAGGGCTTTGCAAAGTTTGTTTTTAATTACATTGCAGATTTGTTCGTATGAAAGAATAAAATCAGGTTGTTGCAGTTTATATCCATTTTTTGCAAGGTTATCAGCTTTTTCGTTGTCATAAATATTACAATGGCTGGGTATCCACTGAAGAACAATCTCCCACCCTACGGAAATGCCATGATTAAAGAGTGATTTTACTCCTTCCACGTGAAGTGAATCACTTATAGAGTATAAAGTGATGGCCACAACAGCAGACTGGGAGTCGATAAAAAAGACAACTTTCTTAAGTGGAGTGCTCAATCAAAGAAGACTCACAGGGGCACACTTTATGGCTCCAATTTCAGAGTCAAAGTTAGCGGCCTTAGATCCCACAAGTAAAGATTCCTCAAAAAATTCCTTGTAATACACACCACCTCCAGTTGAGTCTCCTGCTGACGAGCCATCTGTGTAAATGTGGAGCTATTCATCACTTGAATAATTTATAGGGATAGTCTCTCGGGAATGAATTCTGAGAATCTCAGGGTTAGCGTAGCACTTCTTTTCTAAAATGCCAACTGTGAGGCAAAAGGCTGGGATTTTACGAACTGGGGGAGGCTCAAATTTGACAGAGTGGGGAGGTTTGAATGTCAGTTCATAACTCCTTTTTGAGACTCTCGGTCTTGGACAAAATGTTTGCATGAGTTTTTAGTCTAAATGTGGAGGGGATATAGTCTCTCCAATGGTCTAAGTCAAGTACCCTGCACTTTTTATAAAGTTTTAAAAGTTGTTTCTCTCTTCTTAATTTCAATGGTTCAATGTTGGCCTGGATTTCCATTACAGTGATTGGAGAAGAGCCACCAGTTATGAGATAAGAGCTTTATTTTGAGTTATGTCCTCTATTTTAGAGCAGCTTTCTGATGCAGTGGCAATGAGTTCTCCTCCATATTCCAAAACAGGTCGAACATACGTTTTATAAATGGTAGAAAGTGTATGAGAAGAGGAGCTCCAGGTCTCCTCAGAAGCCTTAGTCTTTTCTCGTCATTCTCTTCTGCTTGTTTTCGGTCTTCCAGTTTAGAGATTGAAGCCATAGAAGACCCATAGCCTGGCTCTAACCATTCCTAGAGATATTGATTTGGAATAGGAACATGGAGGACATTGCGACCACGACATATTTTACATGCTCCTATCACCATTAGTGAACGCGATGGATCTTAGGATTAGCCGGGATTTGAACTCCCTACCTTCCGCTAACGAGGACCATTCCCTAATCAACCAAGCCCCCGATGCCCTTAGGTATTATTAGCAAATTACATCAAAGAGCCTGATGACGCCTCAGTGACAAAAGCGAAAGACAATCTTATATAAAGACTTGCGCCAAAGAATGAAACGTCTTCAAAATGTGTTCATATAGTAGTCAGAATTACAGCGCTCAGAAGAAAAAGCATGAATTTTTTTCCTGTTATCGTGAAACATGCCACAAGTTCAATAACTGTTCAGTTAAAAATGGAAAAAGCCAAATAAGTATAAAACATACAAAGTAATAAACAGTATAAATATGATTACATTAATTAAAATGTGGCATTTCACTCTTTGGAAATATACAACAAAACAACAAATTTTCTAATCTTTGTATATTGAAAGTACTTATAACAAAAATCTCTACTGTAATAACTCAGAAATGCAATGCAAATGATTGTTTACAAGTTCCTTTTGAAAAGCAACTAACTCATAATGCAACAATGTTTCTTATCCGATAAATTTTGCTAAACAATTCTTATCTTTTCAAGATGTTCGATGCAACAATAAAGAGCTTCTTTAAAACAGTTTTAAGCAATTGTGATAAAAATTTCTTTTTACTTGTATTAGAAAGAAATGAAAAGTACGTCGACCAAATCAGAGAGAAAATCGTTCAATGATGCGATTTAGCCCAATAAAATCTACAAATACAATTTTTATCTATTTATTAAAAAATGTATGTAATAAATTGTTGTACTTTGCTTTCATATTTGGAAAAAAATTATTAAAATTTGCAAAATTCGATGATATATTTTGATCGCAAAAAAGGTCGACAGGGGTAAGTACCGGAAGATATTGTGAAACTCATTAAAAGAGGAATAAATGATTTTGTGCCTGTTTAGATATAACTGGATGTGAGGAAATGCAAAGATATGCGTCAATGATGGGTCAAATTATAAAGAAAAAAGTGTGCAGTTAAATTTATATATTTTATTTTAGTTTACATTTGTATAACTTATTAAATGTTAGCTATGTAAAAAAGAATCGATCAATAGCATTGGCAATAAACACAATTTTTTAGTTTCATCATTCATTGATTTTATTTCAAAGCGCTCGATGCTATAAAAGAGAACGCTAAAGTAAAACTGTATCTCTAAAGCATTTTTAAACAATACTGATAAAACTTTCTTTGTACAGGTATTAGAATGTAAGTATGAAACCAAATCTTATTAAATAGATATTTATTGATTGCTTACATAAATTTTTTAAAATTTCGTTTCTCATTAATCGTTTAAAATAGTGAATACTATTATTGTTTAAGCTAATTTCAAATGATAATTTTAAGAAATAATTCCATTCATGTAATATATTATATTATAAGTAATGAAAATACGAAGAAAAAAAAATAAGTCTAAGTAATAAATATATATAAATTAACAGAGAATACTTAACCTTTGTTTATTTGTTAATTTATGTATAATTTATTAAAAAGAAACTTTTATTAAATTAACAAAAAAAAAAAAAAAAAAAAAAAAAAAAAAAAAAAAAAAAAAAACGACATAGCTTTAAAAATATCTTGTTTGAGAATATATTTATTATACATTTTGCAATATACTATCATTGAATATTTATTTTAACTGTTTTTTAAAAAGATTAATGAATACATCAAAATGCAGTACTCAATATAGAAATCAAAAATTTTCTGTAAGATTAGAGTAGCCAGTAATGATGTGTTGTGAAGCATATAATTCCAATTTCATTGAAATTTATTCGGAGTAGAATAAACTTTATACCAATTGAAAAACACATTAACAAAGTTTCTTGAATTTTTAATGAAGGAAACTGAAGTTGTTTACATAAATAATCACTTCAGGAAAGTAAATGCTCTTTTACATTTTACGTAAAACAAAAAATTCTTTATAAAAATTTATAAAAAAATCGGAAGATACACATTATGTATATTTATTTTCAGAAGAAAGAAAACTAAATTTGATAATACATTTGTATTTTGAAAATGAGCAAAAAATATTTTTGAAAATTTAAATTTGATATTTCCTTTCTCTCATTCTATGAACGATATACAGAAGATGACTTGCAGAAAAATATCATTTTTTATGAAAACAAATTTCAGTTTGAATTTTTCAAGAAAAAAAATAATCCTCCTGGCAGAAACTGAGGAAATTTTCTTATTATCTAAACAGAGTATTCAATATAAAGATATTTTTTTACAAAATAGGAAATGTTTATACAATATTTGAAATAAAATGATTAATTTAAAATTCAGAAATGATATATAATTTTCTATTTATTAGAACATTTTATTTAATTATTTTTTACTTTTAAAATAATCCAAACAAATGAAATTTTAATGGTTGAAAAGCTGAATTCGCTTACTTTTCAATCAAGAAATTAGCTATATAAGAGTTTCAATAACATGAAAAAAGCGTAGATTTAAAAGTAAGTAAAAAATGTATGAAAAAATGCAGATGAAAATATACTGCTGGACAGCATAAATGAACATTTCGAAATATTTCTCCCATTCGAATCAAATATCGGTTAATATTTTCTAAAAACATTCAAATTACATAAAATTTTCATTTATGATTCTCTTTTTGCAGTTTCGGCAAATAATGTCGCGTATATTTAATTTTATAAAACTTCTACTATATCCTATCATTCAATTGCTTAAATTTTTCACATTAATTTGAAAACTTAGTTATCATATAAAATAAAGAAAACATAATAACATTTTCACTAGGGCAGTAGTTTGGTTATAATCAATGCAATTAGATAAAAAATAGCAAACTAAGTCAACTACGTAAGCTTAAAATATAATTTCTGAGAAAACAAATAAAAAACAGTCCTTTTGATGGAGAAACAACGGAATGTGTAGAAGCAAACAATGATTGTTATTGCAAATGCAAAGATGAGTATAAAACAAAAACTGAAAAAAAAAATAAAAGAAAATAAACATGAATGTATTGGTATGATACAGCACAAATTTTTTAAATTTATTGAAGTTATGATATGTTAAATAATTCAATATTATATTAGAGATATGTAGCTTAATTGTTTTCATTAAAGAATATGAATTCTTTAGAAATTTAAATATATTTTTCTAACCTCAACTAATGTA
>JAPDSC010151432.1:0-10053 GCA_026290005.1 Latrodectus geometricus
TGAATTGTTTAAAAAAGAAAGTGACATCTTTTCAAAAAGTTTAATTTAATTAATCAGTGACTGATAATTTTCTAAGTGAGCGATAATATTTATATATATTTGTATGTTTGTTTATATGATAAATATTAATAGTTTTACCACAAAAGAAATTATTACATGAATTAAAACAAAATTTTGTATGATAAAAGATAAACATTTTTGGGGCATTGTTGGCATAGGTCAACTATTACGAAGAATAGAGCTAACTCCATTTCCAAAAGCATACAATCGAATAATAAGCAATGTTACTAATGTCATGTGAAAAAACATCACATAACTTTAATGTTGATATTTCATCGAGCAAAATATTAACCGAAATTATTTCTAACACTCATTTAGGCTATTTTTATTCGGTTAAACTTTTAAAAAATGCGTGACCAATGCTTTTCTCATGATATTTGCAATATGAATGTATTAGTGATTATATTAATCACATATATAAGAAAATCTATTTTAGTCACTCAAACTCAGTGTAATGATTGCATTTTAAATTTTTGTTTGTTATTCGAAAGATTTTCTGCGCTTTGAAAATCTGCAGCGATATTAAAAAAATTTCTAACTAAAGTATGATGAACTTCTAATATATATTTAACAAAGTAATTCCATACAAAAATAAAATGTTATAGTTAATCATCCAACAAAATCTAATTTCATAAAGAGGACATAAGATAGTTTTTAAACTCTTGGACAGAAACATTGTCTTCTGCTTGGTCCCGCTTCTAAATTACAAAGGTTGTAAATGTACCCAGTAAATGCCACCTAACTGGTATGGCCCAACTCTGGGCTAAGCACGGAGAAATTTGCCCATTCATTAACTTATATCGCTCACAGACTTTTCACCATTAATATACCATATACAAGTGTCAAAAGAAAAGAACTCTGTTAAACTTACTTTTAGCAAAAATGCATATGCAACACACAATTCATCTTTTGAATATTTTACTTCGAAGAGAATTATTCGACGACTAGGTTATAGTGAGTATGCTGATATATTTGAATATACTTAATGGCTTTACCATAAAAAAAATTATTTAAATAATATTTTTTAAGAATTAAAACTTTTTTAGGCATGCTTGTGTTAGGTCAACTAAGATAGGAAGAGAGATAAATCTTTTTCTAAAAGCATACTATCGAGTAATAAGGATTGTAACTAAAATCATTACATAATTTTAATGTCAATATTTCTTTGAACAAAATATAATTGCCAAAAATATTTCCAACATTCATCAAGGTTTCTTTTTATTCATTTAAACTTTTAAAAAATTTCGTCAAGACACTATTCAAAAACATGGCACTACTCAAATTATTTCCAATGCGTATGTGAGAGTGCGGGTGTGTATGTTTGCATTAACGTGAAATTTAATCAACGATTATTGGAAAATATAACTTAATCACACAAATACGGACATTATTAAATCTTAAATTACTATTTTTTAAATGGACACATTTATGTGTTTCAAAAAATCTATGGAGATATTTAAATTTGAGATTGTCATGAAAATTCATATACTCATATACAACAAAATAACTCTCAGGATTAGAGATAATATCAAGAAATTTATAGCAAATTTAACAAAAGAATTTAGTCAAAAAAATTATAGTTTATCACCCAACAACGTGTTAATCCATCAACAAAAAAATTCGTAAATGTGACAGATGTCTTTAACAGTTTGTAACAAAACAAACAGATAAAATATATATTTATTTCGTACATATGACTAAAATATTGAATGAATACTATTAAATTTTTAAATCAAACAGCATTTTTCAATATTTATTTATAAAGATAATAATTTTCTGAGAATTTATATTGCCTGTTATAACATTTAATATATATTTCTGGGGAGTATCTATTTCTTTTTTCATTGAATCCAAGCAAAATCTTTATTGGCTTTAAATCTAAAAATATCACGTAACTGTTCCCTAATCTGAAGTAACAGCCATTAAGTCGTTTAATGGGATTAGTGTTCAAACAGTTGCTTACATTAAATCCTTTACTTTGCGAGCGATACTAGTTACAATTATTTCCTCGCTCTTAATGATCCAGGGCATTCAGCGAGTAATCAACGGGAAATCAAACATTTATTTAAGGGTCTTAAGGGAAAAGGCTTGCTTCCGTACCAAACAAAGAAGATTATTAGAAGAAAAGAGAATCTATCTGGAAATCTTTTCTCTTCCAAATAATTATCTATTACTTAACTTAATGACTAACTGAAAAAATATGATACATTAACAAAAGAATTTAAGCCAAGAAATTTAAAACTTAAATCAATTCCCTTTTGAAAACTTTCGAAGAATTAATGGCTTTTCTTTAAATAAGAATTACATACTAATCTTGGTTTCAATTAAAAAGAAAAAATTCTAATGAAAAATTAGTTTAATTCGAGATATAATAAAAATATTGAAGCATTTATGATAAATTAAGTCCCCACTATATACTATTGATAAGTGCCATTGTTAAATGCTTTTTTCAATAAAGGTTTGAAATATGTTCTTAAAAAGTATATTATGATATTTCAAACCAAATATTAAAACAGAGTCTAAGCATAAATCCACATCATCTTTCTAAAACATTTCCATCACAATACTAAAATATTTTACCCCACTTATCACTGGAATTATATATCATCTCAATACAACGTTTGATTCTGTCAAGAATTGCACCTAGTGCTTTTAATCAAAAAAATGATCACATCGATAAATTTAATTAATAAATAATTGCTTTCTTCAAAATTAGATTGAATGCTGTGATTATTGAAAATTTTATTTAGTAAATTAAATGGTAATAAATTAATATTTCTCTGATTAATTCATTTATGTTTAAAAGGAGTACAATGAATATTGAACAAACTATTTGCAATAAAAACGTCTATAATTATAAACAATTATTGTAAACAACGTCTACTATTATAAACAATTTATAAATTGTTTCAAGTATATAATCAGGCTTGATCAATAAACTCAAGTTCAAAAAACCATGGTAAAATATTTTTATAGAATGAATAGTTACAACATCCGATTTTCATAATAATGAACAATGAAATGAGAGTTAAGAATTTTATATTTTAATTACTTAGAAATATTTCATTGTAACATATGAATAGAAATATCTCTATTTAAAAAAAAATTAGCATGTGCTTATTTTGAATAAAGCGTAAATGTCACCATTCGAAATCGATTTGTATCTAACTTACTAAAAAATGCATTTTAAAAAGTAAATATTTTTAGGAATGCATACAAATTGTGTTAAAAATACTTATGATAATAGTCATGATTATGTATAAATAATTATTTCAATTTTAAAAAAATTGTTATTTCATAATTTTATGTGAGTGAAAAAAAGAAATTCAATTCTGAAAGAAAATTTAATGTTTCAATGTTTGGATATTAATTGAATTTTCATACTTAGTCTCTAAGCTGTAAGTTACATCGATCGATCAATTTTTCATTGTTGATCACTTAATCATAATCTCTTCAATTTTCAATAACTGGAATTTACTCTAAATATTGGTATCATTCGAATAATTGGAATGGAGAAATTTGAAATAAAAGTAAACTATAGGCTGATAAAAATTTCAGCAGTTTTTTTTAGTCAAAGATAGTTTTTTAAAAAGGAATTCACTCATTTTACTAATAAAATTTAGAATTTAAACGTAGTAGTTTCATATTTCAACTCAAAGAATAAAATTGTAAACTATTTGGCATCTCTCGAGCAGTTTTTTATCGTTAAACACCTAAGCACAATAATTTTATATTAAAATAAATGGAATTATCTTGAATAATTGTAATAATTCAGATAATTAAAATTAGGAAATTCAAAATAATTGGAAGCAAACAATAGGTAGATAAAATTTTGAGCAGTATTCGAGCTAAAGTGCTGTTAAAAGAAATCTGCTTTTTTTCAAAGAACATTTTATGTTTAGAAATTAAACAGAATTTTCATCTTTTGACTCAAAATTAAAACAATAAATTACCTTGTATCTAGTAAACTTTTCCAATTAAAAATATAATCACCGTTTTTGTAATTTAAAATTATTAAAATTAATAAATAATTGTAATTAAAAAGTTTATAATAACCGGAAGCAAGCAATGGACAGATAAATTTAAAGCCATGTTCAAAATTTTATCAGCGTTATTTTATTTCAGAAATTAAAAACCGTTATTGAAAAAAAAATTATTAATTTTTTAAAAAGAATTAAATGTTTAGAAACTCAGCAAAAATTTTATATTCTGATTGAAAGCCTATAATATAAATTACACCTATCCTTTGCTCAATTTTTCATTGTTGAACACCAAAGCACAATCTTTTAATTTTGACTGATTGAAATTAATTCAAATAATTTGTATTTAGAAAATGATTTAAAAAATCGGAAGAATTTGTATAATTGGAAATAAACAGTACACTGATACAATATTGAACTGTTCAAAGAGAGAATTCTCATTTAACAAGCATATGGTTACCACAAAGGATTTTCATCAAGTATTAATCATTATATCACCATTAAACCTTCAAGATTAATACGATAAAGTTTGCAGTCATATTTAAGACACAATCATACTGGTTTGTAACAGCATACACATCGTCTTATAAATATAGAATCCGAAAACCTACTCATGATAAACAAGTATCTCCCTAACCTTAATACTCCGACCAAAGTACTTACGGATCGATCATAAGTTGATAGAGGACATTGTAGGGAACACGTTCCCATTTTTTCTGATGCCAGTTTTTACGTTTTATCAATGTGACCTATAAAAATATGTTATCTGGACTCACTTTAAGAGGAAGGGAATGCAATTTCGGGCTCATATTTCAAAGCTACCACTCCCTTACTTGCACCAGGCAAGAAGATTGCTTTTGAAACCAAATAACCGATTCCATTTTTCCTGCTATGCGTCGCTGGATTTAAAAGGGGGGAAAGAAGGACATAAAATATTTCGCATCCGCCAGGCTTATTTTGTACTACCTTTCCAGAAAATGGCATCAGGCTCTCTTTTCACCCGGACCCTGATGCACGTGATTTGAGCCAGCACGTGTCTGCTATCACGTGCCAGTCCATGAAACTCTCATTTGGGAATGATCCATCAAGTGTGTATTTTTTCTACCGGGTACTTTGTTCTGGAGCAAAGATTTTATAGTTTAATGTTCTAGTTCTGCCAGAACAGAAAATATGACTGGCAGCCTTCCATCTACAACCTTTAAGAAAAGAAAGCACGTTTACTGTGTATTTGATCATCCGTCTTCCGAATAATTTGGCGAGATCCGATTATCGAAAGAAATGGAAACGTTCTTTTGTTCCATTTTTCATATCAAAGTGAGAAATTTGTGAAAAATAGTTTTAAGATTTTAGTTTCAAAAGCATTCTAAACATGTATGGATAGTGTCTTAAAATGAAAGCTTATTGTGTTCTTAAGAATTGTTATGATGAATAGTATGAGATAATGACTGAATACACAACGTTCAAATCTATATCTTATGGGTTTGTGAATGTAATTTCCACCTCAGCAGCATATTTTTTTAAGCTTCGAAAGCCAGCTTAAACCATAGGTCCTGGTAAAATGAGCCCTAATGAGGGAAAAGGTGATCATAAAGTTAAAAATAAATCTTTAAAATTAAATACTGATAAATTTTAAACTTTTGTATCTATGAATAAAATAACAAAATATTATACTACAAAAATTCATGTAGTTCAATCATTTTAAATTATTTATCAATGCGTTTATAAAAAAATATTTAATGAATGTATTCTAGTGTGCAATATTATGCAGTTAGAAAAAGATCACATTTTGACAGCAAAAAAATAAATATTTATTTTTCTGAATGAACTAGATTATTTTAATTATAATAGTGTTCGATATCAAGAAAAATTATATGCTTCATTAGTTAATTTTTTTAAGAAAGATTGTTCATATTTTATCCTTTCACATTAATGTGAAAAATAATATTAAAATTGTAAGAAATTTGATGTTTTCAAAATGAAGTGCTTGTTTTTTATGGTGTCAACGTTTACATACATAATTCTTATACATTAATTAGTTTTATGTATGCACTAGGTAAAACTGGTTACTTAATCAAGGTTACTGCATATTCTATCCATAATATGATTTCTAAATGATAACTGATTACTCATGATAATGGACTATTTCATTTATAGTTTTCTAATTTGTTGAGTAACTTCTTTTCTTTCGGGTCTAGCTAAGTAAAAGTATCTCCATTACAACATTCTTTTCATAACAATATCATTCTATTCAATAATAGTTAACATAATAACTATAGTTGATATTGCAGATTCTTTCCTTAGGCAAATGAATATATGTATGTCATACAGGTAGCATGAATACATTTCCTATATGAGGCATAGTATCAACAATCATTATCTATATATATCATTACAATATCAAAACCTTTTTAATGCATCAAATGTAATTATAAGGATATTACTGATAGCTGAATAGATTAAACTAACATTATCTCCCATAATTTGCATATAGTTGAGCGTTTCTTATAATTTTTATCTATAATTCACACACGTTATGCATCACAAGAAAATTAATGAAATATTCAAATTCTTGAGACTGGATTCAAAGTTATTAACTGATTGTATTGCATGCGTTTTATAGTTCAATATAACTTTATTTGTCAATAGTAGAAAAAATAATTCTAGAAATTTGAAATTTTTCCCAAATTTAACAACCCTTAATAAGATACTCATGGGATTAATGAATCCCTCCTAGAAAAGGAAAACAAACCTGTGGAGATTTAACATTTTTTATTCAATTTGCTTTTTCCTAATTAATTTTTTCTTCATTAAAATATAGTTTTGACTCTGAAAAATATATTATTAGGGTGTTTAATATGATAATTATTTCCCATTCTAAATTTCTTATTTTCAATTACACAATCATATTGTACAACGATTCGGGGTTCGCGTCGATTGATAGTCGATAAAACAATCACTTAAAAATCACAAAGCTTTTATTCGTACTAAGTTCAATAGGTTACAGAAAATTCCAACAGTAGAAATCGCAATTACACTTCTCCAAATCAGCTAATACAAAACAGCTTCCAATCACAGAAGTCACAAATACCTCAGACAGACAACAGCTTCTATGCACTGGACTAGTATTCAAGACAGATCGTCTTCACTAACTAACTGCTTCTATGTCGAGCGGCGCTATTAATACCTGACTTGAAAATCTATCAGTTTGCAAATGTTCTAAAAGCTTAAAAGCTATCTCACTTAATATTGGTCCTAGAACTTCAGTGATTAGTATATATTTCTTACCAAGAATCTCGCCAAATCTTTAGAATGCCGTTTTTAATGTAGAATATACCTTGATTGCACCTTTTTAGCTCAAAATCTGAGTATTTCCGATCTATCTTAGATATTTTAAGACAAATACAAATGTTTATAAATTTGTAATAATATTATCTCAACATTTTACTTGATGATTTTTACATTTTATGAAATTAAAACAATAAAGTTGCTTTTCAATTAAATATTGAGACATGACATAATAAGTTAGATAATATCAACTTTTGAAATTAATTAAAATATGTATTCATAATTAATTTTTTCCTTTGATTTAGATTTGAGTAATATGAATCTGCAAGAACCAACTATGAAGTATAGATGATCTATACATTCACTATCTATATTCATTTTAATAATTATTTATAAGAATTAAGTATAGAGGTAAGCAAGTTAACCATTGTCTATATGTTCTATTCTATTTCTAATTATATAGCTATATTTTACTGTACTAAAAACATGGTCACATAATAGTTTTAAATGACAAAACTTTCTGTTCAGTATATGCAACACTTTGAAAAAATAAATTTCACAATATGCACATTTGGAACTGAGAAAAGTGCCTGTATCTGTTTTCAAACATCGCAGTATGCAAGTTTTGAATTTGATGTCGAAAGCGAGCTTTAGCAACAGTGAATGAAATTTGGTTTTTAAGTTATTGTAAGACAAAGTTGAAACGAATGATCAACATTCAGTAAACACTTTGTTTTGATAAGTGCCAATGCAGTCATTTAACTGAATCAGAAGCTTGAAGAATTGTTAGCAGGTTAGAAGTTAGCCAAATACTATTCGAAATAGCAGAAACCATTGGAGTTACAACCTCAATATTTTTTAATTGCTTTGAGCAGTATATATTACAAATCCTTCTCGCCAATTCTTACACTTGATTCATCGCATTTTTTAACCCACATGAAACACATTAAGAAAAGTTTTTTTCAGGTAACAGTTTTAAAAATCACTGCATATTGGCAACATCTATTATATATATTTGCAACTAAACCATTGAATGTAACATTGATGTAGATAGAATACAATATTTTTTATAAGCACATTAAAGAGTCTTGCTCTTTTTATTGAGAATGGAAATAATATAAATAGTTTTTAAAAGAGAGAAAAAGAAAGGAGATGCAATAAAAAAATTATGTGAACTAATTTTTTAATCAAACTCATATAGATTTTGCACAGCTTGACTCAGTAAAAGGGATTAGAACCAGAGTTTTCTTTACAAAATCAACTATAGCTGACTTCATACTATTCATAGGCTATATTTCATTTAAATAATTATTCAAAGAGGATCTCTAAAAATAAAGATGAATCTTACTTATTGTTAAATGACCATATCGAAAACTTTTACTATTTTAGGTGGTAATGATCTCCGAAGTCTCGAAGATCAAATAGAAACATATTATTACGAGGTATTTAAATTTAATATGGTTTTTCAGAAGCCTTATGTGTAAACAATTGTTCTACTATATAATTATGAAATTTCTTCTGCTATACAAAATTACATCATTTAAAACAAATTTAATCCGTTACTATAAAAAAATAAAAAGATAAATATCTAAATTTCCATGAGAAATATGACACAAGCATGAAAAGCAAATTACATGAATTTTACTTTTGAACATGCAGCCCGTAATTAACTGAACAAGCCTCTTGAATTTATCGCCAAACTCTAAGCCAAATTGGTCTGGTAACCCATTAATTTCAGGGCTTACATTTCCCCGCAACTTCTTTCCTCAATGAAATAATTATAAATCTTTGCGGAAAAGTTTGGCAACAATGTTCTACTCCTTGGAACCTAACTAAGAGAAATAAAACTCCGAAAACAGAAAATGAACAGTTGATTAATGAAAATATTTTCCTTGAGCTCAGCAAGATATTTTGTCACGAATGCAATTTTTCGGCGAGAAGTCAAAAGAAAGATGTGTTAAAATTAATTATATATTTTGAAAAGTTTTCCCCATCGGTAAAATACATATAAAAATAAAAACCAGTGAAATCCAAAAGTTTGTAAGATTCTTTGCATATAACAAATTTATAATTTAACTAAGTGTCAAAATTTCTTTCATCCAGAAAGTTCTAAACAAAATTGAAAAATATTAATCATAAAAATATTTTACATTAATTTGATTAAATTATCGTAAAGTGAAACCTATATAAAGTAGGAGGTTTTTGTATCAGGAATAATGAATCGTTTAATTCCGAAATTTAAATTAAATTGCATTTTATTTTCTAAATTTTTGGTAAATGAAATAAACTTCATTTATTATGAAAAGGGGAGAAATTTACTCATTTCAGGTTATATAGAAAATCTGATATTTTCAATGAAATGTACTTATATACAGTTATTGCAATGGTTCAAAATGTTATAGTTTATAGAACTTACGATTGTTAATTAATATCCTTTATTCAATATATGTGATTTATATCAAACATAAATCGTAGGAAGCTCTAAAATTCACTCTCAATTGAGTACATATTTAACACCAGAATTAGTAAAAGTTAAAAAACAATAAATAATTAAATAAATAAACTACTTTTTTATATAAAATTCAAAAAGAGTAGTCACTTACAAAAAGTACTACGAAAAAGCACATGAAAGAGCGAAATTCATTAATTAAGAGCAATTAATGATTAGAAAAAAGAATATAATCACTGATATAAAATAAACATGTGATATAAATGTTCAGAAATTTAC
>JAPDSC010151433.1:0-10484 GCA_026290005.1 Latrodectus geometricus
AATTCACCGTTATTAGAATAAAATGCTTAAATAAATAAAGATTGTCCATTTATATCTAAATGTATACATCTATTATATGATACTGTAACACGTTAAAAAATAAGTTTACTTATTTAGTAAAGTTCATTTTCTTCTATAATTGAAGAATGTTTGAGAAAGTACATTAGTATATTTAACAAACAAAAAATATCAATTCTATTTTAAAATATATTTGATAAAATTACTTTTAATTTATTTAAATATTTATTCGTGAGATTAATAAGCAAATGTAGGAAATAGTGTGCTTAAAGGCAAAATTATCTCATTTTTTCAAAATTAAATTTGTATAAAAATTATTAAAAACATTCTTTATTTACAGTCTAATGAAAAAGGGAAAGAGAAGTATCTGAAATAAGAAAGAATGTAAATGAAGAAAGCTATCTGATCTCTAGAATATTAATAATAAAATACTTATAAAAATTTATTTCTTCACTTAATTTTAGAAAAAACTTTACCTTGCATTTTTCAGATGAGAGGAAAGCATTGTACTTTTTTTTCTTTCACCGAACAACATATTGTAAACTTAAGGCTAAGTTCTGATTTTTTAGACTCGAGAGAATAAAAGTAACTGAAAAAAGCAGTAGCTACGTAAACAATTTTCTTTATCTACTGCTGTTACTATCTTAAAACTGATTATAGGAAATCTATAAGTAAATTAAATGTAAACACGTGGTATAGGTAAATTAAAAATATTTTAATAAAATGTAAAAATTTTTATATCTGATATTAGATACAGTGGTATTTTTGTTTTTATTACAATTACTTAAGATTCATTAAATGACATCTTTTAGCACAGAATATTTAATACAATAATTAATGATAATATCGATGTGTAGTTGCACATCCCCGAAATTAGTGGAGTTCAACCAAGTCCATGAAATTGTGCACCTTGAAGAATTCCAAGAGTAAAAGTTGATTGTCAGTAAGATCTTACCTGGAGAGGCCCAAACAACCAAAAATGTGTTCAGAAAAGCCTCCTTTATGAAACACTTGGTGAAGTCTTCTGAGAAGAGTTTACTGAGAAAGCGAGCAAATGCGTTTTGATCCTGTCTATTGTATACAATAGCCTAAGAATTCTGTGGGCCACTGCTTTTAAACTAATGTTGAACTGGAGAGCCATATGCTGTTTTAAATTATTTCTTAGATCTCAAAGAAATTTCCATTTATTCGACCGATTTCTTGAAGAATGATGTCCAGGATTTTGGAGGACGATGAAATTTGCGATGAGGACACAAGGCATCTTGCAATTAAATATAAATACAGTAATTGTAATATTAGCAGACATATTATGATCGCTTTTAAACATTGCAATTTTTTATTTTGTGAGATATCAATTAATATTTTTTATCTTTTATCGTCAAGAAAACTTACCTTAAATAATTTATAAACTTTATATGCAACTATTTATTATGGGGCGTTTTAGAAATCTAAAATTTGTTTTCAACACAAAAATATTGATTGCGTTCAAAACTGGAATACCCATTTCATGAAGGTATGTAAAATTTTTTCGAATTATTGAAATTTTCGGTTTTAGAATATTTTGCTGATGAAAATTGATACAGATTTTAGCTCATCAAATCATGTGTAATTTTCAAACAATTACTTGCTGATGGGATTCAACTTTGATATTTTCTGTCCTATACTTTCTGGCAGAAACAACACATTTTGAAACTTCTAAACTTCAATTTAATTTTTATCCTAAGAATAAACATGAAACTCTTTTATAAAATTTTATCTAACTTTTAAAATTTATAAGTTTTATAGAATTAAAGTAATTTGGTTCATTAGGACACTCACTCTCATTCTGGGAAGGTAGAGAATTCGAATTCCAATCCAAATGAAAATCCATCGTGTTCGCTAATGGCTATCTTGGTCACAATGTTCTTCAATTAAAATATTACTTCTGGAAGTGGCAGACCAAGCTATAGGATTTCACCTTGGCCCCTGATTTTCAATCATGAAGACCTTTCTTGAGCTAAATGTTTTGTGGTAAATGTCAGCCTTCAACCTTTGTCGCCAATTAGTGTTGAACCTGTTGAAGCTATTCTTCACATCCTTCGAGAAGACAAGCACGGGTTCATGGAGATGATTGATTTCCCTATCAATTACAGGGGATAAGACGATACAAACTTCTCAACAAATAATAATATTTTATTCATGCATTATGTGCGTTACAACACTATAGCGCTTTTTTGATAAAAGTGGGACTTCTAACTGAAATCAATCACCGTTATGTCAGGATCATTCATAGATTGGGATCATATTTAGGGAAGTATTATTTAAAAACTAAATCATTTGTAAAGCTTACAACTGAAATATTTTTAATGACGCATTTAAATTTTGCAAATTATTTTAATTTGTTTAAATCTCTCGGAAATAAATGAGGATTACTTTAATTTTTTAATTTATTTAATTTAATCAGCTTGTTACTACGATTATAATAAAGATTAAATACTCTACTGGGCATTAAAATTGCTACACAAAGAAGGCGACATGCTTCAGACGTGAAATTTATACGAAAGGAAGAAGGTGCTGTGATATGCAAATGATTAGCTTTTCAGAGCATTCAGACAAAGCAGGCGCTAGTAGCGACACCTACATAGTGTTTAAACGAGGAAATTGTTCAGCCGGTTCCTCATACACAAATTGCATTTGAACGTTGTTGCCTGGTGAAAAGTTGTTGTGATGCCTCGTGTAAGAAGGAGAATTGCGTACTAGCACGTTTCTGACATTGATAAAGGTCGAATTGTAGCATACCAGGATTGCGGTTCATCTTATCGCAGTATTGCTACTCGCGTCGGTCGAGATCCAATGACTGTTAGCAGAATATGGAATTGATGGGTTCAGGACGGTAATACGGAACGCCATGCAGGATCTCAACGGCCACCTGTCACTATGGTTGAGGAACTGTGGCATCGTGTTGAAGCTGCATGGGCATCTGTACCTGTGCATGTAATCCAATCTCTGTTTGACTCAATGTCCAGGCCTTTAACTGCTGTTATTACTGCCAGAGGTGGTTGTTCTGGGTACTGATTTCTCAGGATCTGTCCAGCCAAATTTTTGAAAATTTAATCACTTGTTATTTCTAGTATAATATATTTGTCCAATAAATATCATTTTGTTATCTGCATTTCTTCCTGGTGTAGCAATTTTAATGGCCAGTAGTTTATTTAAATAAAACTTAGATAGAGAGAGAGTGTGTGCAAATTCAAAATAAAAAAAATGAATTCATGATTCGCATAAGGAATTACTCAATTTTTCTAGAATTGATAATAATCAAGCATAATGTATCATTCCTTTCTAGGAAGCATTGTTAATATTTCGCTTGTTCGCAAATTAAATGTATACATAGAACAACATATGCATTTTAAATTCTGCTTCATATAATTTTTTGCATCAAAAAAATAAAATCATGTGAATGGGAAATGCTGAAACTAATTTATTAATATGACATTTATATAGATTTTGAAATTCTAATCAAATTTATGTTTCAAGTGAAAGGGTAAGGACTTATTTTATAGAATAACTTTGATAGAATATTATATTTATAGATACTCGTTTTGAAGATATGGTTAAAATTGCAATAAAATGACAAAAATGCTATTCTAATACTAAAAGCAGCAACGAATAACATTATGAAAGGAATTTAGTTTTACGTTTGTAAGGAGTGTTATTCTCTTAAAAACACTATTCATTTAGTTATTGGTAGAAAGTGAAGAATTATTAACTCTTATTTCAATATTAGAGACAGCTATCTTTTGAGTGCAATATGACCATGTAAAATAATTCTATTCTAAATATCTAGTAATTATCTTTCATCAAATTATAATAAGAAAGCTTTTAACAACATGTACACATATTTTAAATATTCTATTTTCATGGATGATTATGCTTATTTTTAAAATACTTTTTAATTATACAATTTGCCACTTAACGTGTCTAGTGGTTAACGTAACTGACTAACGTAATTGGGAAGGAGCTGGATTTGAATCCCACTCGGGCATGGATGTACTTTCTCTTCCCCTCTCTCTGTGTTTCTTGTCCTTTCCTCAGATGATGGATGAATGTAGCCCGCCTTATAAACGGGTTTGTGGTGGTGTGGCGTGGTATGACGATGATACTCGTACCTCCGTGACTTGGTTCACAGGTGCCCACCGGGTAACGATAAAATGAATAGCATTTCCCGGCCTTGTTGTGGCAAATGAGCTAATGTACTTACTTGCTCAAGGGTGCCCTCCATTCGAAACAAAAAAAATATATAATATTTTGCATGATTAAAGGATCCCGAGATTCCTTTAATCATGCAAAATGAATACTTTTCATTATATCTTCTTAAATTCTATAATGTTCATTATAGTTTTAGTTAGTTATTTTTAAATTATTTAGTTATTTTTGAAATGAGATTAATTTTGAAAAAGCAAGTTCTGAAAAGAAATTTTTAGCTTTGTAAAGAATATTCCATTTAAAAATAATGTATCAAAAGTTTACACTTGTAAAAGGTTTCAATGACTAAATAACGTTTAATAAAATATAAATACTTTAAATACAATGGTATTATGCTGGTTCAGTAATGAACAGTATAAGCTTAACTGATGACTTTGTCACTTAATTAAAACTTGGAGTACTTGCATTATTTAAATGAGCATTGAAAACGAATAATTAGATATAACTGGAACATTATCAAATCAAATTTTTATTTATCATGTTTTCCCATCTTTTGTATTGACAATATCGTATGTACAATATTATGTGCAGATATACAATTAAAATTGCATAAAATTAATCATCAAATACTAAACTTAATTCTTAAGTGTTTTTTCACAAATAGGTTATAAAAATATCTTATTATTATTTCATCCTTTGTGGTTTGCCCGTTACAAAATTTTTAAATTGTAAGGTGTTTTCTCTAAGCCGCCCAACCTGTCTAGTGTTTAGCGTAACTGACTACGGGTGGAGAGGACCTGGATTCGAATCCCGGCTCGAGCATGGATGTACTTTCTCTCTCTGTGTATTTCTTGCCCTTTCCTCAGATGATGGATGAATGAGGCCCGCCCTATAAAGGGTTTGTGGTGGTGTGGCGTGGGCGAGGCTACTCGTACCTCCGTGACTTGGTTCACAGTTGGCCACCGGGTAACGATAAAATGAGTAGCAGTTCCCGGTCTTGTTGCGACAAATGAGCTAATGTACTTACTTGCTAGAGGGTGCCCGCAATTAGAAATAAAAAAAAATACAATTTCAATTTTACCAAATGTTTTCTAGAGTTTTAAATGAATAATTTTAATGAAGCAAATATTGAAGAGTAATTTAAGAAAGTTAGACTATATAAAGTTTTAACAGCGATATTATAAAAATATTTTATCTAACAATTTTCAGAACACTGTGTAACCTTCATGTGAAATTTTAATTTTTTATTTCATATAATAAAGACAAGAAATATTATAATATCATAATTATTAATAATCCAAAAATTTTTATCATTAAATTTGAAGTTTAAATTATAAATACAAAAATCTTCGAAATCTATATTCCTCGAAAATTTCAAAAGCTTTATGTGGAACAATATCCAGATTGTAACATTATTTTTTTATTAAAAAAGAAAGGTTTGTGGTATTTAATGTAGAGATTTCGTTTTCATGGCAAATTTTAAATTTATAATTTAAACGAATTAATTACAAATAACTTTTTCATCCAAAACTAGATAATCATTCCTGTCCTTAACCAAGTCAAATGTATGCAACTCAAATGAACGTTTTGAGAAATACAATTTGAAAATTAAACACTTTTGAGATAAATATCAGGATATATTATGATAAACTGAATTTCTAGATCGTTCTAATAACCATTTACATTAATATAAACCTCATTATATTTTCATCTGGACATATTTAAAATATTTTTACCAATTTAAAATTCTTAAAATGTTTGTTTTTTTAAATTGAATTGTGTAACACAAATCACTGTGGTATTTGCTTGTATGCCTAATAATGTTAAAATTGAAATGAGAACAACAAATGTTGTAATTATAACATAAAATTCTTAAAAGTAGTTTGGATTATTGTCATTCATTAGAATATTTATGCCAGTAATTTATAAAATGTACTAATTTTTTTATAAAGTAAGCTTTTGATAAATTATAAATATTTTAGCTAAATATTAATTTTGCATGATGCATACTAAAATTTTCATTGGCATGTAGTTTTGGCATTTTTGAATGTGAATTTCCTATTTTATTGTAAAATGTATTTTTTTTTTAAATTTGACTAGCAAAGCTGATATAAATATTGGTAGATATAAAATATATTTTTAGCTTTTTATATTAGTTTAACGTTACATAAATGCAAATCTTAAAATGTTATATAAGTAATATAAATTACCATTATTTATCTTTCATTGGAAAGTAGAAAAGTCAAGAAATATTCCTACCAATTTTATAGTAGTTAAATAACAAGTTATCCATGATTTTACCGTAATAAATTGTTTACAAACAATTCGTTTCATTTAATATTAGTTAATAATGTAGGAATATGATTAGTTAGAAATATTAGTTAAATACATGGCCACTTACATGATAGTTTTATCCTGACAAATTAAGTACAACACATAACTCTTATGCTAAAAAATTTTTAATCTATAAAAATAAACTATTTTGCATTGTATATAAACTATTTTACACATATTCAAATGTTAAGGAACATAACTGAATTTCCTTTTTTCCCACGTTCATGTAGTGAGTTTTTATGTATTTTTCCTATAATCGTTTGACAGAAATCTAAATGGATTAAAACTCATCTTTATAATTTGCAGAAAATAATACAAATTAATCTAAGTATACTTTAACGGAGTTAAATTGAAATTTTGAATTCGAAATTTTAACAACACTTTCAATACATAATAAAAACAATTGTATGAATAAACCGAACACAAAAAAATTTGAATAAATTATAATTCTATTTTGACCGACTAATGTCTGAATGGTTAGCTTTCTTGTTTCGTAGGCAACAGGTCCAGGGTTTGAATCCCATTTCAGGCATGGATATTTTTTTCCGTGTTTCTTTGTCCTTTCTCCAAAGATGATGGATGAATGTGGCCCACCCTATAAACGGGTTTGTGGTGGTGTGACGAAGACAATGTTACTGGCTTCCGTGACTTGGATCATAGGTGACCGCCGGGTAACACTAAATGAGTAGCAATTTCTGAAATTTTTGGAGTGAAGAGACAATCACCCAATTCCCGCCGATGGAAAAGGCATTCTATGTTTGAAAAAATCTTCTCTAGAAAAATTGTTTTAATAATTATTTATTTTTTAATTAAGAAAAATTGTTGTAAAAATCAGCATTAAATAAGAATAAATAATATAATAAATTTCTTCCTATTTTAATAAATAGAATGTTTAAGATAGTAAAATTGCTTTTAAAATTACTTATAGGGCTTTGTTATATTTTTAATTCAATGGATCCTTTGGTTTTAGCAGGATATATATTTATGATTATGATAATGTTAACATTATTGTACTCAACTTGTAATTAGCATCAATTACAACATTAGCTTGTAATTATCATTCTAAGCATTATTTGAAACTTACTATTTAAAGGAAATTAAAATTATGTGCATTAATCACTTGATAAAGAATTAAAATTAAGTATATAATTTTAAATATTCAAATAATGTTTCTGATTGTACTGCTTATATCTCTTTTATGTGAAATTTGAATATATAATGATTATTTTCATGTGTAGTTCTTAATCATAATACAAAACTAAATATAAACTGTCTCTTAGTAAATATGGTATAAAATGACATTTTACCTAGACAAAATATCATGAAAAGGGGTTGGATTCACGAAAAATTAATTTTTTACTTTATTATTGATAAAATCAAGTTTAAAAAAGATAAATATCATTTGTATATCAAACAATAAATTTTAACAAAGAATTTAATTTTTTTTTTTTTTTTTTTTTTTTTTTTTACGAAAATAAGTTTTTTGCGAGATGAAAGAGATAAAAGATTTACTTATGTTTTTACAGTATAAAGTACCTAACAGAATTGATTTCTTAATTCTTAGAAACGAAATTTCTTTCTTTTTTTATTTTTTAAATAAGTACAAATATAATTATTTTGTGATACGAGGGAATTTCTAAATTTTTTCTCAAAAGGAAATTTTAAAAAATGTAGAATAAGTATTAGAAATGAAATGGGTAAATATAAAAATCAAATTATTAATGCCATTTATTCTATAAAAAGTAAAATGTTATAACGAACGCTGGACCAATTATTTCCGACAAAATCATGCTTAAATTATTACATACCGATTTCATTTATTTAAAATAATATCAAACAATAAAACACGCATTTTTTATTGAATAAGCATATGATACTCTACTTCAAATAATGTATAATTTCTTTAAAAAAACATAATTTTAAGCTCAGAAAATTAATACTTTTAAGAATATAAAATAATTTAAATCATACTATAAGAAAAAATACTAATTGCTAAATGTGTGTTTACTTTTTCTTATATTTTAATATCGAGTTTGAATTTTACTTACTTATTGAAATTGAATTTTTTTATTTATTTAACTCAAATAATGAAAAAAATAATGAGGCGTTAAACAATAATTAATTTTATATACCATTAAAAAATAATATATTTAATAGTCAAACTTTAATACAACTGAAGACATAGAAGTTTGATTGGCATTCATCCTTAATGCGGGAAAATTTTACGTAATTTATACAAATGTTAGGAAATATTTTAGATGTTAATTATTGTAGAAAATATATATAGAACATTGTAAACTATTAGTCTGACTTCCAATGATAATAATAGAAATCGAAAACCAATAGACATTTATCACAAATTTATAACATAGTTATTATATTTCACAGGATAACAGAATTACTTACAAGCAATATAAGCAATCTTTTTAATTTAAATGTTGATTTAACATCAATTTTCAATAACTTTAAAAATAGAAAGTAAAATGTTGTCAATTTCTATAATTTTTTAAATCTTACTCTTAATAATAATGTAATACTCTTCATAAACATTTAAAACTACTCAGCCTACTACCTAGAAAGATAAATAAACAACAATATGCAAGAGAAAAAGCATTTATTTTACTTTTTTATTTTATCATTAACCAATTGCATAATAAGTTGCTAAAATGCTCTGTTTTATTTTATGCTCACATGAAGTTACAACTGGGAGGTAAATATGTATACTAATTAACATTTTTTCCGATTGAAACGATTTTAAGGATGTAAGCCAAAGCCATTTTTCCATTTTCCTCTTTAATGTCTATAATAATATCAAACCAAGCATTTCTTTTATTATTTTACTTTTCATCATGATAATATCAAGAGAGTTACTAAAATTTATGAAAACTACTGCAGCATTTGTGTTTTTAAATTAAAGAAAATATAATATCGCATTTCTGCAGATGCTGCTGGTTGTTTCTCCAAAAGTGAAACTATTCCTTCTTAATTTGCAAAATGAACTGGAATTGCATAAAATTTAGGGAATATATCATTTATTAATAGGATTTAAAGATTCTGAAATTATATCTGTAGGCAAAAAAAGTAAGAGTAAGATTACGATGGGGAAACGTGAGTAGTTTACTCTCTAATTTAAACAGTATTTAGTGAAAAATATACTTCAGTATTTAGTATAAAAAAATATACTTCAAATATACTAGGAAAATATTTTAATGTAAATTGTTTTGTTAGAAAATTTAAAACATTGATTTTTCATTTAGTTTCATATATTGCGATAATTATGATTTTATCAGTTTGATCAGTTATCAGTTTATCAGATTTTATCAGTTATGATTCCATCACTGAACGTATGGATTAATTCTTTTTGTTAGCAAAGTTGTATATTTTATAAGATGAAAATTTCATTATTTTTTCTGACAGAGAGCATCATTACATTTTATGATAATTCTAAAACATTTTGATTTACAATATGCATTATTTGTAATGAATAATGCATACTGTAAATTTTCTTTCAATTGAATTAATCATCTCCTATTGTTACAAAAATTTATAATATAGAGGGCAGTGAAAATCAACATATTGTTTTGCGTTTTATTTTAGTATTGCATATCATAAGTAATTAAGTTATACATAGTTATATAAAAACTAATTTTACACAATTTATAATTTTGTTAAATCAACCAAGCATTTCTTAAAAATGACAAATTATGTTACCATACATCCCTGTAGTCAACACAGAAAATAATCACCAATAAAAAATAAATACAATAAATGTTATTGCAAACAAATATTTTTCTTTTGTTATCAGAAATATTTTAGAGATTGAACTTTAAATTTTCTAGATATTTTATTAGATTTTTTCTTTTATTTCTTCATAATTTATTTTAGTTTCACATTAAAATAATGAATGCTACATTACATTTCATCATATATTTTATTTAGTTCTTATT